>MCFG01000217.1:0-116959 GCA_002104895.1 Anaeromyces robustus | reverse complement strand
TTCCCAAAACATCATCCAGTATTCCATATTTCTGAGCTAGAACCATACATTTCTACTCCAGAAATATTTAAAAACAGGAAAAAATACAAAGAAACTACCGCCGAAATAGTAGAAATAGCCGATTTTAGGACCAACTATAAAGAAAAACGATATGAATACAAAATAAGATATAAACATAGACTAACCTGGCACTGGGTGCCTGCAACAGTTATTGAAAACGACCCACGTTACCAAGAATTATTAATCAATTTCAATAAAAACATTCGCAAACATTAATTTCAATTTAATTTACACCAATATATAAAAAATCAATAATATAATTCAAAAAACAAATATCAACAATAATTATTAACACACCATAGACTCATCTCAACAATTCATTTTGAAATTTCAACAAAATTCATAACAAATTGAAATTTCAATTTCAAAAAATTTTTTCAAATTTTTCATATAAATTAAATAATCAATAAAAATTAAAAAACACTTCAATTTTAATAAAATTTAACATGCGATCGTTTTACATCTTTATTTCAAAAATTACAATTTTACACTAAAAATCAAAATATACAATATACACACTCAATTATTATCAAAATTAATATTAAAATGGACTATTAATTATTAAAAATATTCAATTTTATTACAAAATATTCACTATTATTGATATCAATTTTATTATTCAAAAATAAAAAATTTTTTTTTTTAATAATTTTTCAAAAAAAAAAAAAAATTTTTATTAATTAAAAATTTAAAAAAAAAAAAAAAAAAAAAAAAAAAAAAAAATAATAAATTTTAAAAATTTTTTTTTTTCAATTTAAATTTCCATATATTGCAATATATTCAAAATATATCATTCAATTAAAAATCTTTAAAAATTTAATATCAACTATTTTATATTATATATTTATTATTCAACTTATAATATATTCATATATATTATTTTCAACTATAAATTATTTAAAATTATTAATTCCAAACTTTAATTCATATTATTTGGTTATTGACAATCGCCTGGAATTCGATTTTCTTTGGGGGAGCGATGTCGCGAATATTAGTGGATTTAAAATTGAAATTCACTAATAGTTCAATTACATTTAAATTTCGTTATTGACTAAATCACTTAAAATTCGATTTTCAATAAAATAAACAAATATTAAAAAGTATTTAAATTGATATTGTAAAGGGTTTGGACAAATTAAATAAATATTAATCAACTTAATTTAACCCTTAAGATATTAATAAAAATAATCAGAAGAAAAATAACGATAACTTGGCAAATATTGAAGATTTCCTCCGCTTCGCTTTGATTTTATGCTCATTGAGAAGCTCTGCTCAAGAGCTACAACATATCTGAATTTCAGCCCATTTGGACCACTGGTTGGCGAGATATTGGACTTTAAAGGTTTATACAATATAAAAATATAATTAAATATTTACAAGGATCCATAAATAAATAATTATAATATTTTATATAGATAAAATCTTTTTATTTCAATAATTATATTATAATTTATAATAATAATAATCATTCAGATATACAGAAAACGCCTTCAAATAATTTATAAAATATTAATTAGAATAATAATAATAATTTATATAATATATTATAATAATTGTTAATTATTTTTATAAAAATTAGAATAGTTGATTATTATATTAATTTACAGAAATTCTTAGAATTCTAAAAATCTCAAAAAGATTTAAAATTTACTTAAGATCTTAAATAATTAAAAATATCCCATTTTATCTAGAATTAATTATACAGAAAAGATTATAAAAATCCAAAGATAAAAATAATTAATATATAGATAAATAATTAAATAGTATACTAAACAATTAAAATAATTAAATAGTTAACTAGTTAAATAATTAGAATAGTTATAAATCTAAATCTTAGATTATAAATTCTTATCATTAAATTTATTAATAGTTTATATAGTTTTATATTAGTTTTATATAGTTAGATTTTTATCAATATTATTTTATTCATATATTTTATTTAAAATTATACATGTATAAATATATTATCAATAGATTATAATAATTAAATGTATTAATAATTATTAGATTTAGAAAAAGTATAAATAAGGATTGAAATTACAATTCCTTTTAATCTTTGTAAGATTATTAACTAAATAACTTAGAATTAATGACTTAATAATCTAATTATTATTTAAACTTTTCTTAATTAATTATTAATAAAAAATATTATTATAAAACTTAATTATTTTAAAAAAGTGTTCTTTTAATTAATTAATTTATTGTGTATTAATAAATAAATTTGCCTATTAATTATATATTTGTTTAATTAGTTATTTTGTTATTAATTAAACATCTTGACCTGACCATTATTAAACCAAAACTACCCTCATTTAACATTAAATTCAAGTATGTCAAATAAGATAGAAAATTTAAATCATTATGAATTAACATTATTAAACAAAAGAAAAAATAATTTTGATGAAAAATCAAATAAAAAAAGAAAAACGTTGAACAATATATTCAACAAATCTGTAATAGAATTCATCCTATTATAATTCTATTTTTTATTTTATTTTATTATTAATATTTTATATATATACTTAGTAATAAATTTTTAATAATTAATTAGTTAAAAAATTAAAAGTCACATGTAAAAATTTAGATAGTTCGAGAATAATCTAGATATTATAAAATTTATTCAGTTAAATTATTTACTGAATTTACGGAATAATTTAAGTTAAATTTTAAAAATTGATTGGATTATTAAATTTATTCTATTGTATTCTATTAAAAATAAAATTAGTATAAATAAGAACGATTTTCACTGTAAAAGTGAAAATCACTAAGTTGTTATTTAAATAAAAAAAATTAAAAATTAAAATTAAAATAAATTTTAATTAATAAGCACACAAACCCTTGGACTTGGTGTTACAGCAAAATTAAAATAAAATAAAAATAAATAATAATTTTAAAAAATATATATTAATTAGTAATTCAGTGTTGTAACAATCTGTTACAAAATCTACTAAAAAAAAATCAAATCGACCTTGAGAATATCAATAATTATAAAAAGAAGAATAACGAACAATACATTTTCAATAAATCAATTAAAAAAAGAGTGATGACAATGAAATTAATATCAACTGTAACAATGTATTACTATTAGCTAAATACATTGAAAGAGTTATTCCTACCGGGGGTTCCCCGACTGACGTAGTCGTCAGGTTGTTGGACTCTGACCTACTTGTCATGAGTTCGACTCCGGGTATCACCCTCAGTTATGGATCAAAATATAACTATTTATTAGTTATATTTTGATCCATAACTCTTCCACTCTTTTTCTTCACAAACCATGAAATCAACCAATCGTTATGAGTGAATTTCACTCATAAAGTATTGTTTATGTATATTTCTAACTTATAAATATATATTCTTGTAATTTCATGTAAAATTAATCTCTAGAATTAGTATTAAGATTAAAATAAATATTAATAATAAATAAAATTGTTATTAAAACTCATTAATCTTATAACATAAAAAGTATAATTAGTATTGTGTTAACCTAAGTCGTTAGCGTTGTTACATCAACAATAAAAGAAATAAAGATAATAATAAAAATAGCATTACAACAACTGAAAATAAAAACTTAAATAATAATGTAATATCTATGATTATGAATGATATACCAATTACATATAATCAAGGTGTAATGAGAAAATTCAAGGAAAAATGGAAAGAAGCAATCAAAGAAGAATTAAATAATTTATACGACAATAATATTATGACAATAGTTAAAAGGTTACCTGAAAATAAGAAACCAATAAAAACGAAATGGATTTTTACTATTAAAGCAAATAGTAACGGCTAAATTATAAAATTTAAAGCCAGACTTGTAGTAAAAGGTTTTAGTCAAAGGTATGGAATTGATTATGATCTTACGTTTTCTCCAACACTGAGCATTGACAACATTAAATTACTTTTAGCTTTAGCATCAAGTTACTATTGAAATATTTATCAACTGGTATTAAAGCAGCATATCTTAATGCAGATCTAGATAAAGACATATATGTAATAATCCCTCAAGGAGACAAGAATTATGGCAAAGGATACTGGAAATTGAACAAGGCGTTATATAGCTTGAAACAATCCGGTAGACAGTGGAATGAAACAATTACAAAATTCCTAAAAAGTATTGGATTTAAACAATTGATATCAAAACCATGTATCTTTAAAAAGGTAGATAAAAATAATAAAGTTGTATGTATTTGTAATGTTGGGTGAAGATTGTGGACAATAGGTCCGCAAGAACTAAGTAATTCAAAATGAGGAAATGTAATACAAAAATTTTGGAAAGACAAAAACACAAAAAATTAAAAATATGTTTTATAATGAAATGTTTTATTTATTTTTATTAAATTTAAAATATAATTATTTATTAATTAGTTAATGTAATATTCTGAATTACTTATAAAACTAGTTAATAAAAACGCGAAGAAAAAATATTTCTTTAGTCGAAATTTTACACATATTTATACTTTTTACGGAAAAACAGTTTCGTTTGTAAAAAGTATTAAAAGTTCTAGAAACTTGGATTTTTTGATTTAAAATGAATCTCGTGAAAATAAGATTTAAGATAAAAAGAAAAACTAGAATCTTTTAGAATTTAATCGATAAGATTTTATCGATTAAATTCGAGTAGTTTCTACAACAAGGAAAAGTGTAGAGAAACTTGATAATAAATTTTTAAAATAAAATTTTTTCAAAATTGGAAAGAGTGGGAGTCAAACCCGAGAGGTTCGGCTTGATGGTTCTAGTGTCTGACCACTAGAACCATGGTTACTATTTTACTAATTCTGAGTTTCGTTACATGGTCCTCCTCTAGGATTCGGATACCAGACGAATCTCAAAATTAGGCTAAATTATACCAGAAAAATTTAGTTAATGATTAAAAAATTATTTTTGTGTAAAATTTCGGGTTTATATATAATAATTAGAATAGAAAATATTAATAAATATTAATAACAATAATAATTAATATTAAAATAAATCTTAGAATATAATATTTAGAATAGTGAATTATATTATAAAATAAATAATAATAATTAGATTAATTAAATGAATAATAATAATAAAATATAGTTGAAAGACTATAAAATAATAAATTTATGTATTATAAAAGAGGATAATTTTTCTTTCTTTTATAAAGACGATCAATAATTTGTATTTAAAAATAAGCATAATAAATAAAGAAGAGTTTAAAAACGAAAAGATTATTTAATTTTTAATTTATTGAATCCAAGTAATAATTATTTGTTATAAAAGTTATACATTTATTGTATATGAATATACTGTTCCTGCATCAATCACTTCGTTACAAAGGTAAACCAAAATTTGATATAAAACTTTATTTTAAAAATAACGATATTAAGGTTTATGTGGATACTGATTTTGCTGGTGATAAAGAAATCAGAAAATCCACAATAGGGTATTTAGTGAAAGTTGGAAATGGTGCTATCAATTGGTACTCTAAACTTCATAAATGGGTATCATTATCTACCGTCGAAAGTGAATATTATGGAATTTCTGAGTGTGCAAAAGAAGTTTTATGATACAGAAATAGATTAAGTGAACTAAATATAGAACCAAAGATTATTACAATAAATTCTGACAATCAAGTTGCCATTCATTTTTGTAATGATGAAATGATAACTTCGAAATCAAAACACCTCCAAGTTAGAATTCACAAGGTAAAGGAATTAGTTAAAGGAAATTTAATAAATTTAAAATACATAAAATCAATGGACAATTTAGCAGATGCATTTACCAAATATTTGAATGGGACTTTGATGACAAAATTTAGAAATATAATACTTACAAGATTTTAAAAATACTAAATTTTAGGGGGAATGTTAGATATAAAGTTCAATATTATACTTTATTGTTATGATATTATATTATGTATTTTTATAGAATTATTTTATATAATATTCATAATGTATTATGATGTAGTACAATAAAAATTTCTGTAGTAAATTTTTATATAATAATTATAAAAATATGTATATATATAATAATAAAATATAGAGCTAAGTTTAACTACATTTCATCTCGTTTTCATAATTTCGTGTAAAAGATTCTTTCAATTAAATAAATGTATTAATTATTAAATATATTAAATAAATAAATTATATATTAAACAAAATAAACTAACAATAACAATGAAAATAATTTAAACGAAATTAAATATATTTTAATTTATTTTTAATTTATTCTAACAACAAACAAACAAACAAATATATAAAAACATTGAATATTAAGTATTATTGTTTTCTTTTAGTATATATATGTAATATTTCAATAATCTTCGATCAATAATCGAATGAGTCTATTTGGTTTCATAATTACATTCCATAAAAATAGATTCATTCGCATATCTTCTTCAGAAATTGAATTATTACATGATGTATTTGTTTTTAGTTATATTAACAAATTTAATTTATATTACAACTTTTACTATTAATATATTAATAAGACTCTTTTGTTAATTATTATTATTGTTGTTGTTATGATTATAAATTAATAAATAATGGGTATATATGTATATGCAATGTATATACACTTTTATAAATTTTATTAAACTATAAAAATAAATCTATAAAATCATTATTTTTATAATTGAATAACAAAATATTTTTATATATTTGTTTTTATAATTGAATAATAAAATATTTTTATATATTTGTTTTTATAATTGAGCAATAAAATATTTTTATATATTTGTTTTTATAATTGAACAATAAAATATTTTTATATACTAATTTATACCACGTGAACGAATTAATTCTTTTACTATTTGTTCTTGTTCTTCCTTTTCGTAAAACTTATAATAAAAATAGATAAATTAATAAATATATAAATAATTAATTAAGAAATGGAATTACATATATATATATATTTTTCTGAATATTTATTTTTTCCTTATACTATTAGTATATAAACATCCTAATATATAATTTAAATTATATAAATTAAATACAATGACAAAAAAAAAACATACTCCTTTAATAAAATTTAATAGATTTTTTTCTGGAAATTCAACTAATGCACGAGGACCCCATTTATATGAATATGTTACTTCTTCACTATTAGGTATAGGTGTTTTTTCTTTTTCTAAATACCCTTTTTGTGTAAATTGAATAATGTGTTTTTCAACATCTTCAAAGGTTTCATGTTTAATATTTTTATACAATCCAAATTTTTCCAAATATTTATATATTATTTCTATAAATTATAATAAATTATTTTTCTTTAATAAAGTTTTCAATATAATAAATAATTTATAATAATAACATAAATTTTTCCAAATGTTTATATATTATTTCTATAAATTATAATAAATTATTTTTCTTTAATAAAATTTTCAATATAATAAATAATTTATATAATAACATACCTTCTTTTACACGATTGCCATTTGCATATATTAAGCAAAGTATTATAATTAAAAGACCATGCAACTGGTAATCCTCTTTATTAAAAATCAATCCTTTTCGTAAATTTCCAGGGATCAAATTTCTTAATATATATGAATTGGTTGAATATTTTTTTGAAGAAACCTTTTTTAAAGATACTTGTGAAGAATTGGTTTGTGATGCTTGTATTGTTTGTGCATCTCCCTGTTGAAGTTGTTGTTGAGAATTTAATATATTTGCTAAATATTAAGAAATAAGAAAATAATAATATATACAAGAATTAATTAATTTTTTTTTTTTTTCAATTATTAATTATTCTTATTCATTTATATAATATTATTATAAATGAGTATTTAAATGAAAAGAAAAAAAGAAAAAACTACGAAGAAATTTTAATTAAAATAATATTTTATTATTATAATATTCTTATAATGATATATACATTGGTTTATTGAAAGTATAGTTGATCCTCTTGCAGGATATTCAACTAATTCCATACAATATGTATCCCTTAATATTTTTTGAGCTTCTTCAAACACAATTGGAAAAATGCGCATATTATCCTTTATAACTATTTTTTTTTAAAAAATGAAGAGTATTAATTATTATATAAATATATAAATATATATTTAATAAATATACCCTTTTTTTTAATTTCTTCACGTTTCAGAGGTATATCAGTAACACTACTACTTATTGCCAATCTTACTAAATCCAAAACCTTTTTTTCTATATCCTTAATTATAAAAAAGTATTAATATTATTATTAGTATTTTTATTATTATTATTATTATAATAATATAATTATTATATATATATTATATACCTCTTGAGTTAAATTTACCGGTAATTTAATATTACTTTGTGTTGATGTACTCTCTAAATTATCATCTATTATCATTTTGTATTAAAATTATATTATATTACACAAAATATGACAATAAAAAGAATAAAAAAAATAAATTTTATTTATATATTTTTGAATAACATAAAATCATGTGAGTATATGTGATTACAGGTGATTTTATGGTAATTTCAAAATAGTGTTTTTTAATATTTATTTATTAATATTTATTTATTTATCATTTATTTATTTATTTTCATTTACAAACTAATTCTTTTTATAATAAAAAATTATATTTTATTACATTATTTTATTTTTTTATTTTCAATTAATATAATTTGATATTACATCTTATTTTATTTTATTTTATTTTATTTTATTATATTTTATCTTATTTATATTCAATTTAACTAATAAAATTAATAATTATAAAATTTATTTTATATAATTTAATAAATAATTAATAATGTATTATAAAATTTTCCATTACTATAAAAATTTATTTATATTAATAAAATATATTATTTAATAATTATTCATTTAATGTTCTTCACACCAAGCATTTTCTTTCTTAATTTGTTCTTCCTCCTCAGGAGTAAAATCATTTTGAATATTAAATAATTTACGAAGTTCTTCAACCTTTTTTCCCTTAATCATATTAGCTACAGTTTTACATCCTATTATTTATATATATATTTTAATTTTTTTTTTTTTTTTTTGAAAAAAAATAAATAAAATATATAATAAAATAGAATTTAATATTATCATTTTTATTGTTATTACTATTTATTATTATTTAAATTATTATCATTTATTATCATTTAATGCTAACATCACTATAATTTTTACTGTTACTGTGATAATTATATAAATATGAGATAAATTTATAATAATATTTGCGACATATAAGAATATCATAAAATTAATAATTAATAATTAAGTTTTTACCTAAATCTAATAAATCCTTAATATCTAAATAATTGGCAGCTAAAATGAGTTCATATAAAGAACCTTGATCAATATTCATAAATTCTTTATCCCATTCGTCAACAATTTCTGAGGTTCTTGGTCCATCAACAGGTGGTTTTACTGGATCATCTTTATGATGAGTAGCATATTCGATAACTTTAACTAAAATTGGTCCTGAAACATTTGGTAATGGAATTGGATTTTCTTCAGAATCGAGAACATCTTTTATTATGGTATATAAATAATAATTATAAAAAAAAGATTATAAAAAATATTAATAATTATGTATAATAAGAAGATGCTTCCTGAAAATATAATTTCTAAAATATATATTTGTATTTATTTATGATTTTTTTTCTCTCTTTTTTTTTAAGAAAATAAATAATATATTAATAATATTCATATTTTATTATTTTGACATTAATATGTCAAAATAAATTATATTATTAATATTATCAAATATAAAATTATAATTATAAATATATAGATATATATATAGATAGATTTCTTAAATAAATTATATTATTTTATTCATCTTATAATTTTATTTTCATATATATTTTAAGATAGTTTTCTTAATTTGTTATTGTTATTACAATCGAAGAAACTATATATATTTAAAATTAACACTTTCAATATTTAATACTCAAACTCAAATAATTGAAGTTAATTATTGTATTGATGTATTCATTTATTTTTCTATTTTCAAAAACTAACCTTCAATCATATTCTTTAATAAAACTGATTGATATGCAACTTCTTTTGAAATTGTAAACTCTTGACCGTCAGAACTAGTTAATTTAACCATTTTATATATGTTAATATATTTTATGATAATTTATTATAAAAAAAAATAGTTTAAATACAAAAAAAGTTCATTTATTTTTTTTTTTTTTTTTTTTTTTTTATTTATTTAATTTTTAAAACTTTTAGGTAAAATTTATACAAAAGGAAATTTATTATATTAAACATATCACATGTATTCACGTTTTTGTATACATAAATATTATTATAATAATGAAAAATTAAATTTATGAATAATATACATAAAATAAATTAATAATTGATAGCTTGTATTATTTAAAAAAAAAAAAAAAAAAAAAAAAAAAAAAAAAAAAAAAAAAAAAAAAAAGTATTATTTAAATAATTATTCAGAATAAGCTCATCGTTTATTTATTTATTATTAAAAAATTTTTTTTCTTAATCTTTTTTAATAATTTTAATATATAAATTACTTTAGAGGAAAGAAAAATACTGTTGATATCTATATCAAATTATTTAATTCTTTTGTAAAGCGATTTAATATTTAAAATAATATTTGATAAGATATTATAATATTTATCATTTTTTATTTTGGTATTATCTATATCAATATTATTATTTATAATTTTATCGGTATTTTTAAAGTATGTGTTACTTTCATTAGATAAATTTTTTTTATGAATATTATTATTACTATTGTTATATTTATTACCATAATTATATGTTTGAATATCACTTATTTTATTATTATTATTATTATTATATATCATACAATTTTTATAATTTTCTTTGGTACACCTATATAATAAAAATTCATTATTTCTTTTTTTTAAATATTCATAATTATTAATTTTTAAGTATTTAATAGAATTCTTTGAATGCATTTTATTATTAAAAATATTAAAATTAATATTATCATCTATTATATCTTCATTATTATTAATTTTTTTTTCATTATTATAATTATTATATTTATTAATACTATTATTCATTATATTTAATAAATAATATGTAATATTATCATAATCTTTTTCACACGCAATTGAAATCGCAGTTTCGTTGTTTTTATTAATAATTGATGAATTAGCACCATGTTCAATTAGATATTGAACAATCTCAATATTATTAGATGATACAGCATAAAATAAAGCAGTTGATCCTTCATTATCCTTAATGCTAATGGATGCGCCTTTTATAATTAAATAGCGAACAATTGAAATGTGATTATATAATGATGCATACATTAATGCAGTTATACCATAATTATTAGTTTCATTAATATTAACATTATTTTTTATTAAATATTCCACAATTGAAAAATATCCTTTTTGAGAAGCATATATCAAAGCTGTGGAACCAATTTTATCCTTATGATTTAAATTAATCTTCATTTCATTAAGAAATTTTATTGTGTATATATGATTATATTGAGAAGCAAGTATTAATATTCTGAAATAACGTTTTTTATTTTCACTTTCAGAATTATTTGAAACACTGTTTAATTTTTCTAAAGTTTTAGACATTTTAGCAATACAAATAATTAATATAATACTATAATATTTTATATAACAATTTATATTTATTTATTAAATATGAAAAATTGATCAAAAAAGACTTTTTAATCAATTTATATAGGATAATTTTATTAAAATACATTAATAGCAAAGAATTTCATTAAAATACATTAATATCAAAGAATTTCATAATGTCTTTATTTTATTTTAAAATAATGAAAAAAAAAAAAATTTTAATATATATTGAATAAAGAAATTTATATAGAATGAATTTAATTGATAAATTTAATTTATAAATCTTATTAAACAACTATGAAGAATATAATGAAAAAATTTATTTCTTTATAATAAAAAAATATAATAATTTTATTTTATATATAAAATTAATTTATTATATATTAATTTATTATATATGAAATATAAATTAATTTTAAAAAATGAATTATTTAATAATAAAAATATGTAATCTTTTTGGTAACACAAAATTTCACTTAGAAATAAGGTTTAATATCACAAACAATATATATATTAATTTATCATTAGATGAGGCTTGCGTTAGGATATAGAATAGTTACGTACATGGTAATGTATTGTAAATAATGAATAAAATCATTATTTATTTTTTAATTAATATTTTAAGCTTCTTAAGAATAATTAATTGAAACGGTTTATTTGGTTAATTTTTTATTTATATTCATATGAGTTTTTTCTTAATTCTATTTATAGTTTTTGTGCTACATATTATATTACAATACAATATATATTTAATTTTTTTTTTTTTTTAAAAAAAAATAATTAAAAATTGTTATATAAACAAATTTTTAATTATTATTAATTGAAACGGTTTATTTGGTTAATAAAATTCCTATTTTGTAATATAAACAAAATAGAAATTTTTTTCATGATATGCTCATTAACAAAGTAGTAATAATAATAGTAATAATAATAATAATAATAATAAAATATTACCTATCATTTTTTACTATTATTAATATATTATTATATTACTTTAAATGATTAATTTAATTTTTTAAATTTTTTTTTGTTTGTTATTTATTTAATTTTTTTTATTCTGTTTTATTTATTTATTTATTTATTTTATTTATTTATTTATTTATTTATAACTATAATTTCTAAAAGTTTAAATTGAAAGTAGAGTTATAGTAGCATCTTTATTACATTTTGGGCATCGAATATCAATTAGTTTATTTTCTTTATTATCTAAATTATAACCACGAATAATTAATGATGATTTTATGCAAGAATTATGAAAGTAACATCCACAACTTGATTGAATCATTGGTTTTGGTTCATTTTGATCACCATATAATACTCCATCGTGACCTTCATAATCACATGCATCTTGTGATATTAATGCACATTTATGTTCTGTATTATCTAATTGATTAATATTTGAAATCTTTTCTTTTTCTTCTTTTGAGACCTCACTTTCTTTTGGAGCGCTTGGCTTATATTTAATATTATTTTCTACTAATGGAGTCTTTGGTAAATCAACATGATTTTGCTGGTTCAAAACTTCTAATTGTTCACTTGACTTTTTTTCTTCATTATAAATTTCTGATTGATCATTAAAATTTTTTTCTACTTCAGATGAGGTCTTTGACTGGTCTGATTCTGACTCTTTTTTTTCATCTGTTTTTGATGAATTCTTATTATCATTACAGGCTTCATTCATCTTATCTAATGATGGGAAAGTAACAGTCGCATCTTTGTGACATTTTGAACATCTGAAATTCACTTCACCTCCTTCATCACTAATTACATATCCGCGAATTATTAATGAAGATCTTAAACAAGAGTCATGAAAATGACATCCACAACTTGATTGGATAATATGTTTAGCTTCACTATCTTCAACATCTTCATAATAAACACCATTCTCATCTTCATAATCACAAGCACCTTGTGGTGCCAACGCACATTCATGTTCAGTAAAAGCTGGATGTAAATTAGCCATTCTTCTTTTCATAGCAACATTATAATCATGATTATCTGTTTCAATTTCATAACGGCAATTACAACAAGTATTTGATTTGGATAACCATGAAAAAATACATTCTTCATGATAAACATGACCACAAGGCATAGCACGAATAATTTGGTCTGATGTTTCACTAAAATCTTCCATACAAATGGAACAAGTAGGTTGAAGCTTGACAAGACGACTTTTTAATGATACAATTTTTAAAGATTCCATAGCTAATTTGGAAGCAGGTGGTTGACCTTGGAAAGATTGAGTTTGTTGAAATTGAGGAATTTGGTCGGCAAAATTTGTAGCCATATTAAATAAAGCATTCATACTATTAAGAAAACCATAAGAATTATTAGTATAAGCTTGATTTTGATTCTGTTGTTGCATTAAATTATCTAATATGAAACCAAGAAAAACTTGCATGTCATCTATTTGTTGATGATTCTGTTGATTTTGTGAATTTTGTTGATTTTGTGGTGGATATTGATATTGATAATGATATTGATAAAATGGAAATTGAAAATCTTGTTGGTCTTGTTGTTGTGATTGTGGTGGAGTTTGCGACTGTGAATGAAATTGTGATTGTGGTCGTGGTGATTGTGATTGGGATTGAGATTGGGATTGTGATTGGGATTGGGATTGAGATTGGGATTGAGATTGGGATTGTGATTGGGATTGGGATTGAGATTGGGATTGAGATTGGGTTTGTGATTGAGATTGGGATTGAGATTGTGAATGAGCTTGAGAGGACGTTCCAGATTGAGTAGAATTAGATTGTGGAGCTCTTGCTTGTTGATAACGTGTTTGGGCATTATTAATATATGAAGTTATAGTTTCACCTATTCTATTAACTACATGATCCCATGGATTTGAATTTTCTTGTTGCCTTCTTAAAGCTTCTTCCTGAGCTCTTGCTTGAGCTTGAGCTTGAGCTTGAGCTTGAGCATGGGCTTGTGCATGAGCTTGAGCATGAGTCTGAGCATGTTGTTCTGAAGCATTATTTGAAACTATTGGGAAAAGACTATTAAATAAATCAGTAAGTATATTATTACCACGTTGAAAATAACTCATTTTTCAATAATTTATTTATTAATTAATTTGAATTAAATATTGAAAATCAATATGAAAAATAAACTTTTATTTTCCAAAAAAAAAAAAAACTCTTCTTATAAAAGTTAAAATTTAAGTATTAATTGTATTTTTATAAAAAAAATTTTACTATTATTAATTTTGATTATAGTATATTACTTTATATTATTAATTTTAATTCATTATTTTGTTGATATTATAATTTATATAAGAAAAATATCTGAATTAAATTATCACTATTAAATCTATTATTAATAGTTCTATAATTTTTGTTTCTTTTTTGTTCTTTGTTTTGTTTTAATTATTGATTTTTAGTAAAACGTAATTTATTTAATTATTTATTTACAATATTTTTTTGTTATTCTTTTATATTTATTATTAGTTTATTCCTAATAAAATAAATAATATTTAATTTGTATTTAAAAAAAAATATTAATTATAATTTTAAGAAGGGTTATTTTTTAAAAATAATTCTAAAAAAATGATATGCTTTTTTTTTTTATGAAAATTTTAAAAATTAACAAATTTTCTCATTTTTATATAAAAAATAACATATCATTCATCATATATTATTTTTTATTTTTTTTATGTTTAATATAAATATTTATATTTATAATATACATAAAATTTAATTTATTATTATAATAGAATTATTAATCATTTTATATATTATAATATATTACTATATATTTATTCATATCAAAAAATTAATTTATTATTTTATTAAATAATAATATATTGTATTTTGAATAATCTAAAATTTTTTTGTTACATCACTTTAAATAAATGAAATAGAAATACATATAATTTTTGGATTAAGTATACATTAAAGTAAAATCTACCATATAGAAAGGAATATTTATATTTTATTTATTATTTTATTTATTTATTTGTTATTATTAATTTATTTTGTAGAATCAATTCAAAAAATTTTTAAAAAATAATTTCAAAATAAGATAGACTAATGACTTATGAAACTATAATATAATAAAATATTGAATCAGTAATAAATATTTTTATATTTATTTTTTTTTTTGTTTGTATTATTTTTTAATACACTATTGTTAATTAATTATGGAAAAAACTACTGCTTTTCAAACTATACAAAAATTATGTTATCGATTGGCTACTGAAAGAAAAGTTGATATAATAAAACGTAATTTTTCACAATTAAATATAGAAATTTTTCAAAATTTAAATTTATTTAGAAATTCATATAAACTACAGAAATCTGTTATTTTAATATATTTGGAATTTATTGAAAAACAAAAGAATGATTGTATAATAAAAAATAATTACAGAGATATTTCGTTAGAAAAATTGTTTAATTATGTTAGAGACTTAAGAAAGTAATTTTTTTTTTTTTCATATATAATTTATATAATATCCTTTGATACTTTAATATTTTGTTGCATTAGTATTTAATTAATTTAAAAGAAAATGTAATAGAAAAATTTTCATTTTATTGGAAATTTATATGAGATATCCTATAAATTAAAAAAAAAAAAAAAAAAAAAAAAAAAAAAAAATTAAATTATATTATACAATACAAAATAATAATGAAATCTTAGATTTAATTACTAAATTAATAAAATTATTATTTTATTAATATTGATATATATTTTTTATTTTTATTTTTATTTTATTTATTTTATTTTATTTTAAAAATGAATTTAATTTCATTTAACAAAGAATAATAGAGCAATTAACATATAATATAAAAAAAGGAAAGTTGATTAATGATATCATAATATTTATTAGAGACTCACTCGTTCTTTGGCCTCTACCAATATATGAAAAAACAGTACAAGAGAATGCGAAAATATTAAGACTTTTATTGTCTTATAAAACTTATCGTGATAATATATCAAATACATTAAAATCAAATATTTTAGGATTATGTATGCAAAAGTTAATATCATGTTTCTTTTTAAATGATAGTGTTTCTATTATTAATATACCCTTACAAAAAAGTACAGAATTTGTGGAAAGTGACGATGATTCCGACGATAATTATGATGATGAAAATTATCATATAAGCGATTATAGTAATTTAGAAACTGATGATGAAGATGTTATTAGTCATCAAAAGAAAAACTTCAAAAAATCAAATAATAATGTTCATAATAAATTCAATAATTTTAATATTACTTCTGTCAAAAGAAATCCTTTTACTTCTAAATTAGAAATTTTAGAATTTTCAAAGATTTTCGCATTCTTACTTCCATCCGTAGAAATTATATATAATGATTTTTCATTAGAACAGGAAACTCTTTTCACTAATCCAAAAACTTTTGATTATTCATCACTATCGTTTATAAATGTTTCTAAATTATCATCTTATTCGATTATTACTCGAAGTAATAATAATAATAATAATAATAATAATAATAATATGTATCCATCAGTTATTACACTAAAATCTTTATTTTCTTTTTTTAAAGCTTACTTAGTTGGTTATACTAATAACTATAATATTAATGGTAGTAGTAATCATGAACAAAAATCATTAATTCAAATTATCGGATCTTTAAATTTTATTATTCAAGAAATATTAAGAAATAATTTTAATTTAGCATTATCTTTTTCAATTAATATTTTTGATGATATGTTATCTCAGTGGGACACAAAACTTTTAGAAATGAAAATTCAAATTATCCAGTTTTTCAGGATTTTTGTTCTTATAATTAATCGTCCAGAAAAAAATTATTTTTTTAATGATTTTTCTAATGAAAATGATCAGAAAAATGGTTATAATTTTTCGGAAGATGAATGTAAGTACTTTTTTAAAGAAAATAATATAAACAAAGAGAATAAATGTAATATATCTTCATCGTTTTTATCATCCCGAAATTATCTTTTTTTTAAATATAAAAATTATCTTTATCGTTTATATTCAAAAATAAAGTCTAATGAAGGAAGTGAATTTATAGGAAAATTTATAATTGGTCATCTTTTAAGTAAAGAAGTGTCATTTGGTGAATTTATTAATAATCAACAGAAGAGATCTTATTTTGAATCATTTTCTTCTAATGATAGCATTAAGTCTCAGTCTTTTAATTCTTTTTTTTCTCCACTTTTTTTAGATGATATCACACCAAAATATACAGTAGATTTTTCAATAAATCATCCAATTATTTTAAATAATTCTTTTTCTCCAGATGAATTAATTTTTATTAAATGGGCTTTTTATAATTTAGTATCTGATCTTTATTATTTATTATTAAAACTTTGGCAAGATCATATAAAAGAATTAGAATATGAAAGTTATAAAAATAATTCAGAAAAAATATCAACCAATCAAAATGAAATGAATGAAAATATTATAGATAATAATATGAGTATAGGATCGAGTACTACCGAATTATCTATTAATGAAAGCGATGAGTTTAGTCACAAAGACAATAAATTAAATAAATTGGAAAATAAAATAGAAAAAAAAAAATTAGTAGATAGTGTAATTGATAATTATTTAATTAATGAAACAATTGAAAGTGATATAATAAATATCGAAGATGATTTATTAAAATCTTTTGAATTATCGTCTAGTATTAATAAAAAACATGTCATTCTTTTTACTGTTCAAATTGTATTATTTTTATATAAAAAATGGGGTACATTTATATCTATTGAGTTTACAGATAAATTAATAGAAACTTTATCTTCACTTTTAACTGAAAATGATTCTACAGAAGTTCAAATATGGGTATTAGTTGCTTTAGCTCAGACATGTCGTTGTTATTCAAATTGTAAATTTAATAAATCATCTTTCAATTCTGTTGTGGCAGAATCTTACTCTCAAAATTTAAATTTTAAAAACAACAATTCTTTTATTCATGATCAAATAAATAATCCAGGTTATCTTAATTCAAAAGCAATTAATGAAATATATATCCCTAATAATATTCAGATCAAATTATTAACTAGGTTTAATTTATTAAAATGTATTAATTCTAGAGCAATGAATTGGAACTCTATATGGAATACTGTATTACATAAAGTTTCAATTTATAGTTTAGTTGAGGCTTCATTTTATTGTTTAGGTAAAATTATTCAGGAAAATATTTTATCAGATAATACAATTCATTCTGGGTGTAATTTTTTATGGAAAAATATTCAAGCAAAATCAATTCCATTAGTTCCATCTGGTGTTTACTTTTTATTAAATTATTTAAATAAAGATAATATAATTGTTCATTCAGATAAAGCATGGATTCAAAATTTATTATATTGGCTTTTAACTTACTTTCAAACAGGTATAGAAGTAATAAATCAAAATATTGATGAAATGGACAATATGAAATCTGAAGCAACAACCATTTTATCATCCATGCCTTCACCTTCTATGCCATCTTCACCGATGTATTTCCAACAAAATAATAATAATGAAGATCCTTTATTTTATGCTTCACAATTACCTTCAACTTTATTTTCTCAGATGAAAGGATCAATTCATACACACTCTAAATTTATAAATAAACATCAAAAAAATAGTGATAAACTTCGATTCTATCGAACTCCTCAATTAATTGCAATATTTTTATCACTATTTACTACTTCAATTAATTTAAATGAAAAATTTTGTAATGAGAAAAAAACACATTTCATTAATACACAATATAATCAATTTCATCATTATATACCAACTGAGGAAATTGCTTTTGAATTACAATTTTTTAATCAACAAATTCATTTGAATTATTTTAATTATGGGTTTGTAAATCAATTTACCTATTTAAATACTACATCAAATAGTTATGATATATTGTTAAATAATTTTAAAAGAAAGGATAATTTTTTAACTACACATCAGAATCATTATCATGATCAAGGTCTATTAGATAAAGATAAAGATATTAGTAATGTATCATTTCAAGAAGAAACGTATATTAAAGAAGAAAATGTAAAAAGTCGTACAAATAATAATAAATTAAAGTTTTTAACTTTAAATAACGATAATGAATTTAAATCAATTATCAATGCTTTTTTAATTGAAATTATACAGCATATATTAAATAATAATTTAAAATCCATTTACAATAATAACAAAAAAAATGAATCAATAAATATATTTAATAATGATCAAAATCAATTATTTGATTTCAATTTTCAAGATGCCTATTATAATAAATCAATTAAAAAAAGAAGAATTGATAAAAATATTGATTCTAGTAATTTTACACAGTCAGTAACAACTTGTTATTCTCAATATAATAATAATAATAATAATAATAATAATAATAATAATGATGATGATGATAATGATGATAATGATAATGATAATGATAATAATAATAATAATAATAATAATAATAATAATAATAATAATAATAATAATAATAATAATAATAATAATAATAATAATAATAATTATAATTATAATCTATCACTACATATTTTTAATGAACCTGAACCTCAAGATAATGATGAGAAAATAGACCAAGAAGTTGTTTATAAACTTCGATTATTAATTTGTTGGAAAATACATTTTTTAAATATATTTTTAAATTTTATTGATATTTTAATACATACTATGAGTCATGCAATGACTTTAGAAAATTTAAATATTCTTTTTGAAAAATATTATAAGGTTAACAATACATTATTAAAAAATGATCTTATAGATTTATTGTTTCCAAAATTATTAGATGACTATTCATTTATTAATTTATTACCTGAATTGTTCAAAAGTATTATTAATGATCTAAAAATAATAATTCAATCTGAAAAATATAAAGAAAACCTTATACCTATAATTGAAGGACTTGAGAATTGCTTTAATATAGGAAATTTATTCCATTTAATAGATCATGATCCATTTTCATTAAATTCAAGTAATGCAGATAAATATAATTCATGTATAATTATAGACAAAGACAACAACAACAACAACAACAACAACAACAACAACAATAATAATAATAATAATAATAATAATAATAATAATAATAATAATAATAATAATAATAATAATAATAATAATAATAATAATAATAATAATAATAATAATAATAATAATAATAATAATAATAATAATAATAATAATAATAATAATAATAATATTAATGATAATGATGATAATAATGATGATAAAGAATCATATTATAATTTTATTGATGATACCCAAAAAATAAGTATTTCATTAAGAAATATATACTATAAATTATTTTTAGATGAAAAAAATATTAATGAATTAATACAGATATTGGAAAAATATTTTTCATTAAATATTAATTCATCAGGTCAAAAAAGAAGTAATCATAGTGAAGATTTTGAAGATGATTTTAATAAAAATAATAAAGAAAATTCAATAGAATTTGATATTAATACAAATAAAAGTTTGGTATATATGATTTACTATCATCCATTTATTTTTAAACCAAAAATTGTTTATTTAAATAAAATTATGGCTTCTTCATTAATGGAGCTTATTAGTATAAATATTTCTATGAATGTAAAATTTAATAATCAACCTATATCATTGACGAAATTAATTACCCCAACAAATAATTATACTATTGAAAATTATTCTAAAAGTTTTAATTTATTAACGCCAAAATTAGAAACTCATTGTCAAGTATCATTTATACTAACTCAATTCATTTATTTAAATAAAGGTTTGCTATGAATATTATAAATATTTTTATATTTATTTATTAATTTTTAATTATTTATGAAATTTATTATAATATATTAAATTATATTAATTATTTATTATTAGGTTATTTAAGCTATAATAATTGTAAACAAATTATAGATCTTTTAGGAGATGCATTAAATAATATAAATATAAAAAATAATATATGGTCATTAATTTTAATATTTCGATGTCTTCATAGTATCATTAAACGTTTGAAAGTTATATTATATAATGATAAAAAAAAAATTGAGAAGATTATTAATCCATTTTTAAAATATTTTATAAATAAATGTCACTTTTTAAATTGGAGAGTAAAAATTGAGTTTATAAGTTTCCTTGTAGATTGTATTCTATTAAACAATGAATATAATTTATTTCAAGTGGATTTTGATTTGATGTTAAATACATTATTAAATTTTATGAACGACCAAGAAAAATATGTTCGTTATGCATTTACTCTAAATTTATCACGTTTATTTACTTTTTTTTCTCAAAGTGATTGTGTAACTTTATCCGAAAAAATATATAAGCTTAGTAACGATGATACAACATTAGAATATCAAATTTCATATATCTATAATTATTATATAATAGCGAAATATAATTTTATTTGTCGAAATGATAGTCTTTATAAACTTTTAAATTTATCAAGAAATAAAAACTTTTCTGAACTAATCACCCATCTCTTTGAGAATCTTGCTAATGATATAAAAACAAAAGATTATCAGTCTATTTTGAATGAACATTTACCTTCACTAATATATTTTTGGGTAGAAGATAAAAATGTAAATTTAAATGAATTTCCATATTATTATTTTCAATGTCAATCTATAACTTCATTCTTTGCAAATAATTGTAAATTTATCATTCCAAATTTAGTACTGAGAACACAATATCAAACTATAGAAACTATTTCAAAACTTATTAATATATCTGTTAAAGAATTAATAACAAAATCATTTTCAAAAATAATGGCATTTACTCTTCCACTTCTTTTCCAAGATGATCAAAACCTTTTAAATTATGGTAGATCTTTATATAATGAATATATTAAATGTTATTTACCAGGTGATCAATTTAAAAATATATGTAAAGAAAATATTATATATATAGTATTAGAGTTACTCTATTTAATATATGATTCAAATCTACTTGATAACTATAACACATATTACCAACAAAAGACCTCAATACCATTAAAACAAATTAATGTAACACAAGATAAATTTTTATATCAAAATAGTCAGTCCAACTTAAAAATAAAATATCCAAATTACAAAGGAATTACTATAGTAAAAGCAATAGATTATATATTAAATTTAATTAATGAAGAATCGTTAGTTAATTTCTTAAATTTATATCGTTTACCTTTTATATTTAATTTTTTTCATAGAAAAATTGAAACAACCATTTATGATGAAGAACGACATCGATTAATATATATATATAAATATTTAGTTACCTTAATTCCAGAACATATTTCTCATCCATTTCTATATAAAAGTATTATTATTAGAATGATAAATTATATGTCAAATAAAAGTTTATTTAATATATGTATAAGCATAATTGAATATATAATGAAAAATGCTAATATTTCAATTGATGTTAAAAAGGAAAATATTCTTCATTTTGTATCATTATTATTCCAAAAAGTTAATGATAATTTAAATAGTACTAATTGTGATAAAATTCAATCAATTCTTATTGATATTACTAAAAATGAAATTGATAATTGTCCAAGATTTATTCGAGATGAAATATATAAGAATAATAATGATATTTTTATGGAAGAAGCCGAAGATGAAAGTTTAAATTTAAATGATATTATAGATATTAATGATATGGATTCAAATTATTCTATTTTATTAACCATACGTCATATTCAAAAACAATTAAATAAAAAGGAAGTATTAGATAATTTATCTGATCTAAATAATAAAAAGTTGTTAATAAAACTTTATAATAAAATTATTTATTGGGCAACAAATTTTCCTCTTTCAACAGAAATATTAAAATGTATTAGTCAATTAAGTCTTTTTTTTAATTCTAATCTTATTCATTTATCTTTAAATTCTAATCATGATAATATTACCATTGAAGAAAATCAAGGAAAAGATACCAAATCAGATATAACTCAATTATTAGATTTTTCTGATGAAATTAATCCTTCCAATAATGTACTATACCCAAGTCATATTATTATCCTGAAATATTTAAATGAATGTATTTATAATAATGATATAGACATTGTTTCTATTGCCATTTCTCTTACAAATTCAATTTTACAAACGTCGATAGGTAAATACGCTTTTAATCAATTAGAAGAAAAATATAAAAAATATTTAAATATTTTTCTTCCGGATTCTAGTAAATCACTAAATAAAGAAGTATCTATAAAAAAATTCAATTTTGAAATAAAACCTAAGAATATTCAAAATGAAGAAACATGGAGTTCATCTAATAAATCATATAATGAATGGATTACTCATCTTTCCTGTTCTTTAATTTTTTCCTTCTATACTGATAATATTTTTGAGCAACTTATTATATTATTAGAAAAAACTCCTAAATTTTCGGAACAAATTTTACCTTATATTTTTTATATTATTCTTTTTAATGAATATAATACAAATGGTAGGAGTGATAAATTATTTGATATTGATAATGATGATTTATCAGAAGTATCAAATTATTATGTTGAGGAAAAACAACAATTAATCATTAATATTCGAAATAATATTAAAGATTCAGCTCTAAATATATTGTCAAAAGGTGTGAATTCCATATTAAAAAATTGTAATAATGAAAATCCGGAAGCTTTGAGAACTATTCTTTCAGTTTTAATCTTTTTAAGGGAACAACCTATACCGAAGGCAATATCACAATTTGATAATAATCGTTGGTTAAATTTAAATTACTGTGATGTTGTAAAAGCTGCTATAAAATGTAATTTATATCCCGCTGCTTTAATGTTTATTGAAATTAGTATTGATTATGAACGTCAAAATGATTCATTTAATAAAAAGAAAAAGAAAAATTCAATTAAAAGTCAATCATCTATAAATTATAACCATTTAAATATAAATGAAAATAAGAAGTGGTACCAAGATTTACTTTTTAAAATTTATCAACATACTGATTCTGATGATTTTTATGCTATTAATTATGATTTAAATAAAAATATTAAGCCACTTTTAAAAAAATATGAACATGAAAAAAATTGGAAAAAGCAAATTGTTTTCTATGAAAGATTTCTTAATAATCCTAATCATCAACTTTTTAGAAACCATCAAATCTTAGAGATAGTCAAAAGTCATGATAATAATAATAATTTATTAAATACATTTTCTATTTATTCTAATGTTGCCAAATCATTCAGTGGATTAAATCTTTATCATCTTTCCTTTAATCTTATCAATTCTATAATGTCAAATAATGATTATAAAAATTACATTACAAATCAATGTGAAATTTCTCCTTCCAATGATTATTATCATCCTGATATTGATTCTTCTTTATTAGAATTGCAATATGAAGCTGCATGGAAAATCTCACAGTGGGATTTTGAACCAAAAATTTCATCAATAGTACCGAATAATGAAAATCTCGGCATTCATTATTATATTTTTAATTGTTTAAAATTTTTAAAAAAAGGAAATAAAGAAAATTTTAATAATATGATGAATGATGCCTGGTTATTTATTGAGAATAATATTAAGTTTGATAAATTTGATATTAAGAAAAATAATTTATTATCATTACAATTGGTAAATGAAATTCAAGAAGGTTGGGAAATGATGAATAATATTAAAACTCCAAAATTCTTAGATGTTTGGGAAACCCGTATTGAAATGATGAAAGATGATGAATTTAAAATTATTGAATCTATTTTAATATTAAGAACGGTTATCCTAAAAATTATAATCGATTCTTATATACCAAATGAACTTTTATCTATTAATAGTGTTGATTTAAATATTCAAAGTATTTATAAATCCTTTTTAATTAATAATTTATTTTCTCTTTCTAAAATTTCTCGGAAAACAGGTCATATTCAGAGTTCTCAAAATTCTATTGAGATGTTATATCAAATTATTAGAAATATTAATAGTAGCAATGATGACGATGATAGTAATAGTGAAAAGTTTGATTATATGAATATTGATATGGAAGAAGAAGAATTTATAAATTTAAAATTATATAATCGATTGGTATTGGAAGAAGCCAAAATATTATGGATACAAGATGAACCTTTATTAGCTATTAATATGATTCGTAAACATATAAATAATTTGAAATTAGATAAAGAAAACCTTCAATCATGTACATCTTCAACATCTTCTACTGAAATTTCTACTTCTAAAGTTTCAACACCTAAACTTCTACCTCGAAATAATAATAATAATAATAATAATAATAATAATAATAGTGGACAAGAGAAAAGTGAAGAATTAAATTTATTGGATAAAGAAAAAAATGAAATTTTATTTCAACTTTTATCACGCTTAGGAAATTGGGTAGGTATACAAAGATTAGAAAATCCTGCCTATATTATTGAAAACTATATGGAAAAAGCTGTTAAAATAATGGAAAAAGGACAATTAAAATCTTCTGAAGTTTATTTTAAATTTGCTGAATATGCTAATAATCAATATCAAGTGATGTGCCAACCTGATATATGTGTACAACAAAAATTACTTCATTATAAGGAAAAAGAGTTAGAAGCACTTAATATTTCTATTCATAATGCTAAAACAATACTGGAACATAATAAATATGAAATACAAAAAAGACGTATTGAGACTCAAATTGAATTAGATAAATCAGAAATTAATCGTGTAATACAAACTCGAGAAATTTTTTTAGTTAAAGCTGTAGAAAATTTTCTTAAGACGTTAGTCTATAGTGACCAATACGATATATGTGTATTTCGTTTAATTGCATTATGGTTTAAAAATAAATACAATAATTTAATTAATCAATATATTTATAAGTATATTAAAGTGATTGAATCAAGAAAATTTTTAACTTTAATTTATCAACTTTCAGCAAGAATGACACATATATCTACGAATAAAAAAGCTAAATATTTTATTTTAACAATGAATGCTTTAATACAAAAAATGATAATGGATCACCCTTATCATTGTCTTTATCAAATTATTGCATTAAGAAATGGTGATATACTTTCTTCTCATGATATTCAATATTTTTCTTCTCCGGAAAAACGAAAACAACATCTTAATTCTGGTAATATTAACAAACAAACTGTATTAAGAATTCAAGCAGCTACAGCTATGTTAAATTCAGTAATGAAACATCGTCATTTAGCTCAAATAATACAAGAATATGAATTCCTTTCTGAAGCCTATATTGAATTAGCTGCTTTAAAATTTAATTCTAATGATCGTAAAAAATTAATTAATAGTAAAAAACCAGTAAATTTTGGATCTAAATTAAAATTAGGGAAAGTTAAAGAATTAGAAAGAATTCCTGTACCAACGAAAACATTACCTATCGATCCTACTTGTACTTATAAAAATATTGTTCATATAAAATATTATAAATCTTCTTTTCAATTAATTGGTGGTATTAATTTACCAAAAGTTATTGAATGTATAGGAAGTGATGGTCAAACATATAAACAATTAGTTAAAGGTTCAGATGATTTACGTCAAGATGCAGTACTTTCAAAAATTTTTAGTCTAGTGAATATTTTATTACAAAAAAACCAATCCACAAGAAAACGTCAACTTTCTATTCGAACTTATCACATTATACCATTATCCCCTAGAAGTGGTATTATTGAATGGGTACAAAATACAATACCTTTCGGTACTTATTTAACTGAAGCTCATCCTAAGTTTGTATATTTATTATTATTTTTTTTATAATTTTATATTAACATATTATTTTATTCAATTTTAATAATGTAACTTAATATATATATATATATTTTCAGATATAATAAAAATGATATATTACCATTAGAATGTAGAATGATGTTACATACTGAACAACAAAGAAAAAATTCAACACCAAAATCTAAACTTAATGTTTATAATAAGGTAGTTGAACAATTTAAGCCAGTGTTTAGATATTTCTTTCAAGAAAGATATAAAGATCCATTTGATTGGTATAATATTTTAATTTTATTTTATTTTATTTTATTTTATTTTATTTTATTTTATTTTATTTTATTTTATTTTATTTTATTTTATTTTATTTTATTTTATTTTATTTTATTTTATTTTATTTTATTTTATTTTATTTTATTTTATTTTATTTTATTTTATTTTATTTTATTTTATTTTATTTTATTTTATTTTATTTTATTTTATTTTATTTTATTTTATTATATATATATATATAATATTTAATAATTTATTTCTATAATTTTTATTATTTTTTTTTTTTTTTTTTTTTTTGATATATATATATATATATATTATTAATAAATAACTATAATAATTATTAACAGGTATAATAAAAAGATTTCTTATACTAAAAGTGTTTCTGTTAATTCAGTAACAGGTTGGGTTGTTGGACTTGGTGATAGACATTGTATGAATATTTTAATTGATTTAAATACAGCTGAAGCCATTCATATTGATTTAGGTATAGCTTTTGATGCTGGTAAATTATTATCTATTCCTGAATGTATCCCTTTCCGTTTAACTAGGGATGTTGTTGATGGTATGGGAATAAATAAAGTAGAAGGTGTTTTCCGAAAATGTTGTGAAGAAACTCTTAAAGTTTTAAGGAAAAATTCAAATGTTTTACTTACTATTTTAGATGTTTTCAGGTAAATTATTATATTATTACTAATAGCAAATAGATTATTATTATTATTAATATTATTATTAATATTATTATTAATATTATTATTATTATTAATTTTATACTAATAATTAATATTGATTTGATCTTATTTTATTTATATATATAAATTTTTAGATACGACCCTCTATATAATTGGTAAA
Organism: Anaeromyces robustus; assembly: GCA_002104895.1. Lineage (NCBI taxonomy): Eukaryota > Fungi > Neocallimastigomycota > Neocallimastigomycetes > Neocallimastigales > Neocallimastigaceae > Anaeromyces > Anaeromyces robustus. The sequence continues at coordinate 88,708 of MCFG01000217.1, read as the reverse complement.
TAATTTAAGAAATATCAGCATTAAATAAATATTGCTATTTAAATATTCAAAAAAATTTAATTCATATATATATTATTTTATTTTCACTTTTTTTTTTTTTTTTTCTTTTCACTAAATATTTTTTTTAAACTCTTATTTTTTCATACTTTTTTTTTAAAAAAAAAAAAAAAAAAAAAAAAACTAAAAGGACAATTTCTCCATTAAAGATGGCAAGACAAGTTGAAAAAACCAATGAAGTAAATGATGATCTTGATCAAGATCAAGAAGATTTACAAATTAAATCTAAAAAATTAGAAAATGAAGATTCATCTGAAAATAAAAATAATGATGATATTGAAAGAGCCTTTTTAGGTGTAAAATCAAAACTTTCTGAACAAATGGGAATAGAATGTCAAATTAATGAACTAATAGAAATGGCGATGAATCCTGAAAATTTATCAAGATTATTCCCAGGTAAATAAATAAATAAATAAAAAGAAAAGAATAAAAATATTAAAAAAAAATATATTTAAAGAAAAAATAAAAAAAAACATAAATAATAATAATAATAATAATAATAATAATATATATATATATATATATTTTTTTTTTATTTTAGGTTGGCAACCATATATGTAAAATATTATAAGTACAATGCGAAAATCAAATAACCACAGATTTTTATATACCATTTTTATAATAAAAAAATTTTATATTAATATATTATATACATAAATTATTAATATTTATTTATTTATTATTAATAAATAATTCTAAAATTAAAACGTTTTAATTCATAATGATAAATATCTCTTAAAATAATAAAAAGTATTATTTAATAAATTAAAATGTTTTTAATAATAATAATAATAATTAAGAATTTATATGAATATATAAATATAATTACTGGCTTTTATTATTTATTTATTTATTTATTTATTTATTTATTTATTTATTTATTTATTTATTTATTTATTTATTTATTTATTTATTTATTTATTTATTTATTTATTTATTTATTTATTTATTTATTTATAATTTTTTATATTTTTCATTTATATTTATATTTCGAATATTTATTTTTACATTATAATTAGAAAATTTTAAAAATATTTAATAATAAAGTAATAATTGCTACATATTCACATAAATTACATAAAATATCTTAATATTATTTTATTATATATATATATATTTATATGTTCTATTTATAATTTTTTTTAAATTTAATTGATTATTATGAATTGTAAAAATTTTATTTTCTATTTAGTTTTTTTGTTTTTTTGTTTTTTTTTTTTTAAAAAAAAAAAAAAAAAAATATTATTATAATTATTAGATATTATTATGATTATTTTTAAATAATAATTTAATAGTAAAATAAAGATATAAATAAATAATAATTATTATGATGAAATAAAAATAATCAAAATATATGGGTTTTTTTTTTTAATGTATGATTAATATATTCTTATAATTTAATATTTATTATTTTTTTTCCTATTTTAATCAAATGGTATTGGTTTTGGTAAATGATTATGATTATTCTTTTGATCTTCTAAAGCAGCACCAAACGGACTTGGAATATGAATACCACAACAACATGGTGCTTCTTGACCCATAGCATAGACATGAGAATGATCATGTTCTTCCGGAAGTGCACCATGTGAACCATGGAATTTAATTAAACTACCAAAAAGAAAGTGTTGCATAATTGGTAATTTACCTAAAACTTCTGCTTTATACATTTTAATCATACCTGAATTCACTTTCATCCATTTCTTTACACCACTAATATCATCAAGCATTGGCGAATGCCATCTTAATGAAGCTGTTTTAATCTAAATAAATAATAGACAATTCAATTAAATAATAAGTATTTTATATTTCTAATTCAATTATTTGAAATTAATAAATATGAATTTTTTTTTATATACTATAATTTCATAAAATATATAAATATATATATTTACTGAACAAATAAATTTAATACAGTCGAGATACATATAATCTTTTGAAAATTCTTCAACAATTTCTTCATTTCTAATTGATTTTGGACGTAAATATTTATGATCTAATAAATGTATATATTTGAATATTTATTATTTATATATTTATATATTTATATATTTATATATTTATATATTTATATATTTATTTAATAGTATTTTTAAATGTATATTTATTAAAAAATTAATATAATAATATTGGTTAATATTTAAAATATTATTAATGTAATATAAATAATTTCAGATAATTTTATTAATAAACTATTAAAATATATTATATAATATATTAATAATATATTAATAAAAACATCTTTACATATTTATATATTTATATATTTATAATTTGTATTTATAGATGAGAAATCCAATAAACATAATATAAATAAACAAATAAATAAATAAGAATATATATAAATATTTACCATGTAATTGTGATGAACCAAATAAGAAAGGCATAAAATGATAATCATCAAGACCCCATACACCATGAGAACCAGCAGGTTCTAACCAATATGTATATTGAAGTTTTCTCATAACAGACATATAACTTTAAAAAAGTAATTATATATAATAATGTTTTAAAAGTATTTATATAATAATTAGATTTAATTTATGAAATTATACAAATATATGTATAACTTATAGTTTATTATTAATAGTTTTTTATTATTTATTATTTATTACTTATTACTTTTATTTATAATCTATTATTTATTATTTATTATTTATTATTTATTATTTATTATTTATTATTTATTATTTATTATTTATTATTTATTATTTATTATACTATTAATTAATAAGTATTTACCTTAAGAATACTTTAATAACAATTGCAGTATAATCTTCTTTTGTAAAAAGACCTAATTTATTCATACAAAATCTTTAAAATTTTTTAAAAATTTATTATTTATATATTAATAATTTAGGTATTAATCATCAACAGAATAATTTATTTTGTAATTATAATTATATTTAATTTAATAGATTATATATATTAAATATTCACAAGAATGCCATAAAAGTAGTTTCATGTCCTGTTCCATAATCAATTCTTTTTCTATCACCAAAAGAATGTATTAAATAAGTTGCTAATTCTGGAATTGCTTCAGGTGGTTTAATAATATCTTCTAATAATTGTGAAGCATTCTTTTATTATGATATATTAATGTGTCATTAAAATAATTATATTATTGTTATTGTTATTATATTATTGTTATTGTTATTATATTAACGTTATTATTATTATAGTTATGATATATTAAATATTATTATATTAGAGAAAAAAAAATATAAACAAAATACAAAGGAAAAATAAAAATTTAAGTAATTAGAATAAATATTAAAAATAATGAAATAATAATAAAGAAATAAGCAATAAAATAACAATATAAAATTACAATAACAAAATTTTTATATTATTTATATTATATATATAAATTGTAAATACATACATCATTAAGTTTATCATACCATTTTTGAAAAGAAGGATTACCATATCTTGTTTTAATGGTAGTATCTGGTGGAAATTCTTCAATCCAACCTTTTAATGTATTTAATAATCCAATGAGTTTCACAACCACCTAAAATAAATAAAATATGTATATAAAAATAATATTGTTACATATTTTAAATAAATAAATGTATATTTCATTTAATATATATATATATTTAAGATAATTTATTTGTTCTTTTTTTTTTTTTTTTTTACTTCTTAATTTTAAATTTTTATTTAAATTGAAAAGAAAATTATATATAAATTATTCAAATTATATATACCTCTGAAGTGTAACATTCAGCACGTGAAGTAACATTTCTTACAGCCATATTTAAATCTAAAATAAAATTCATATAGTCTTCATAAGCTTGTGATTTTTGAAATCTTTCTAAATCTTCCTTGGTTAAAATTTGTTTTCTTGGCACTATGAAACCAGTATCAGTATCTTCATCTTCTTTATGAGTAAGAATTTCATCGATAGTAATGACATTAGTCTCTTCTTGTGGCTGTGGCTTTAAAGAAGATGGGAAAACATCTGTAATAAATCTTCCTCCTGATAATTCTTCTACTGGAAAAGAATGAGTATTAAAACGATCTCCTCCGTTCATTATTTTAACTTAAATTATTTTAAGTATATTATTCAAATTTTTTATGAATACTATTTCAATTATTATATAAAATTTTTTTTTTTTTTTTTAAAAAAAATTTAAAATTTTAAAATGAAATTTGAATTTTGAAATTAAAAAAAAATTATTACTTGATAAATAATATTCTAATAATTAAATATTTATTATGTATATATTAATACAATTATTTTTAATTTGCTTTATGATAATTTCATTTCATACTCAAAATTGTAAAATTGTATTAATTATGTATACATTAACGTATTTTAATATATTTTTATGCTTAAAAATTTTATATAATAATTATAAAAATTGTAGTTATATGATTGGTTAAAATATATACAATTAGATTTTAAAAAAATTTTTTTTTTTTAATAAAAAAATAATTTATTTATAATTTTTTTTTTAATCAATTATCCAGTATTATAATTATTGATAATTTGAAAAGTCAAGATGCATCTTATGTACACTTTAGGTAAAGATGGTAAGAGAGTTTACACTCTTAAAAAGAAAACTAATGATGGAAAAATTACAAAATCAGCTCATCCAGGTATAAATAAATTTAAATAAATTATCAAAAATAAAAATAAAAAAAAAAAAAAAACTATTTCCTATAATTTTTATATAATATGAATTAAATTAAATCAAAAATCTAACTTTTATTATTATTTTTATAATTTATTTTATATTTATTTTAATATATATATTTTTTTTAATATAATATTCTTTTAATATAATATTCTTTTAATATAATATTCTTTTTATATAATATTCTCTATATATATTTTTCTTTTTTTAATCTATATATTTTATATATAATATCAATCATTATCAATAACATCATATAATTAGCTCGTTTTTCCCCAGATGACAAATTCTCACGTCATCGTGTTACTTTAAAGAAACGTTTTGGAATTCTTCTTACTCAAACTCCACAAAGAGAATGTTAGATTCAATACAAATCATAAAAATTTAAATAAATTTTTTTATAAAAAAAAAAAAAAGAAAAAGGAAAAAAATAATCAAATTTAAAAAAAAATATTTTTTATCTTTTTCTTTTATTTTGCATTAAAAATTAATCAATTTATCATAAAAGAAATTATCTTTTATCATTTATTTTATTATTAACCACCATATAATTAAATATTTAACACCTTTATTTATAATATTAGTAATAATTAATTTATATCACCAATAGATTTATTTTAAAATTAACATATAAATTTATTTATTATTAAAAGAAAAGTAATAAAAAATATTAAGAATGTTTCTTATTAAAAACAAAAATATATTTAATTAAAGAATATAAAAGACATTAATTATTCACCATAATTTTAAGAATATATATTTTTCATATTTTTCATAATGAAACATAGAAAAGCCAATAATAGTAATATATATATATTTTTTACACTATTTCTTTTAAAATTTTAATAAAAAAAAAAACAATATATAAAAAAAAAAAATTATTGAAAAATTTATAATATAATAATGTGTTTTTATGTTTATTATTTCGTGATATTTAATAATGGTATTTTTATTTTATTTTTATTTAAAAAAAATTATTATATTTTTATATTATAATATTTACAATTTTTTTTTTTTTAAATATTATTAATAATAAAAAAGTATTTTTATAAAATTCTATTTTAAATATAATATATATTAACAATAAAACTGGTTATAAATCATAATAATTAATTATTATTATCATATTTTTATAATATTAAATATTATCACGATATTTGATAATAATAAAAAATTATTAGGATAAATTATTACAATAGTTTATAATAATAATTATTATAATTATTACTATATTGCTATTTGTTATAATAATATTATTGATATATTAATTATAATAATAATCTATTATTATGTTAATAATTATTTATTAATCCTAAATAATGAAATTAAAGAAATATTATAATTATTCTTATTATTTTTCTTTAATATCTTTTTTTATATTATAATTATTATTTTAATTTTTTAATTGTTATTTATATTTATTATTATTTTTTTTTTTTTATATATTATTTTTATTTTATTATTTATCTTTTTCTTTTTCTTTTGTTTCTTTTATTTTGTTTATTTATTTAAATTAAATTATATATTATTTTTATTTTATTTTATTTTTTTTTTTATTATTTATCTTTTTCTTTTCTTTTTATTTTATTTTATTTATTTATTTAAAATTATATATATATATAATATATATATATATATATTTTTTCTATCTTTTTATTTATCTTTTTCTTTTTTTTTTTATATTTTATTTTTTTTTTAATATTTTATTTTTTTTTTTTTTTTATTTTATTTTTTCATTTATTTATTTAAATAAATATATATATTATTTTTAATTTTTTTTATTATTTATCTTTTTCTTTTATCATTTACTAATAATATGATATATAATGTTATATAGATTATGTATTTATATTATTATTATTATTATTATTTTTATTGTTATTATTATTGATTATTATTATTATAATTATTAATTATTATTATTATTATTATTATTATTATTAATTATTATTATTATTATTAATTATTATTATTATTATTAATTATTATTATTATTAATTATTATTATTATTATTAATTATTATTATTATTATTATTATTTATGTTATTTTTTATGTTATTTTTTATAATATATTAGAAATCTAATACCAATATTTATATTTCTTTGTACATATTACAAATATTCCAATATATAAATTAATAAGAAAACGAGTACGAACAGAGGCACTCCATTTTCCTTGTTTTACCATAGAATAAGTACATAAATAACCATTTACTAAACCAGTAATCCATTCTCCTCCTTTATCATAACATCTTTTATACAATATATGAGTGAGAGCAATATTTGATAAGATAGCAGCTGTCCATTTCCATGTACTAAATGGAACGAATTGATAATTAAATCCTCCTACAACAAAACGATAGAAAAAATATCTAAACATAAATTCTTCTACAATCGATACAACAAAAGTGGAACAAAATAGGCGAGTTATATCAATAATTAATGCCTTTGTTTTGTTATTAAAATGAAGATATGGATTCCACATCATGAAACTTTTTTTACCAGATTTAATTTTTATTGGATTTGAATTTTTTCTTAAATTATTAATATTATCTGTATTATTTTGATTCATTAATTTTATACAAGTTCTATAACAATAGCAGCAGCAACAATGATTATTTGGAGTTCTCATTTTATTAAATGAACGCATTTGTATCACAGGGTTGTCAAGCCAAGGTTGACCAAATATAATAGATATAATAAATCCAATAATACTCTTTTTAATATCAAGTATTGAAGGAATCCAAAATTTTAGCGTATATATTTCTGCAAGTTCTGGTACACATTTTTTTGGTATAATAAATATCATAATTATTAATATAATATATAAAGAAAATCTAGAATAATAAATAAAATATTTTGAAGGATGTTTTAAATCTGATGTTTTAACTATAAAACATTGTTTCAAAGATGATTTTAAAGGTGCTATTTGAGACTTTTCTTCATCTTTTTCATATGATTCATTTTCACTATCACTACTTTTTGTGGAATTTTCTGTTACATCATTCTTGAAAGTTTCCTCTTTTTTAACAATTTCATCTTCTATATCATCATTTTTCTTTTTTTTTATGATTCTTTTTTGATAATAATGATAATTCTTTAAATTTTCAATAACACTTCCTATATATAATGATAAAGGTAATGTAATGGAATAAGTTATGATTAATATGAATAAATTAAGTATTCCTATCATTTCTTCCTTATATATAAAAATATTTGTTTTGTATTTATTCTTTTTTTTTTTTTTTTTTTATTTTTTGTTAAATAATGTTTTGATATTTATGTTAAATATTGCATAAAATATATTAAATAAAATAATATTTTTTGTTCTTAAATAAGATTATTATTTCATATTGTTCATTAATTATTGATATATATATATATATAAATATAAAGATTTTTAATTAAATAATGATTTTAATAATAATATTATTATTAATGTTGTTGTTATTATTATTATTATTATTATTATTATTATTATTATTATTATTATTATTATTATTATTATTATTATTATTATTATTATTATTATTATTATTATTAATTATTATTATTATTATTATAAAAATTTTAATTCCATAAAAATACCTTTTTTATGATATATTTATATTATTTTATTATTCTTTTTCTTTCTTTTTTTTTTATCTAAATTTAAAAAGAGAAAAAGTCAATAATATAATTAACATTATTAATACATTATTAATATTTGTAATAAATAAAATAAAATTAATATTAAAAGTAATTATTAAATTAAAAATTAAAAAAATCTTAATCATAAATTTTGTTATAACTCTTAAGTTTTGTCTCATTTTATTTTATTTTTTAATAAAAGTATCCATATAATTTTAATTTCATCAAATTATAATAATTATTATATACGTTTTATCTTGATTAAATTAATATATTATTGAATTTTATTAAAAAATAAAATACAATAAAGATTTTTATTTTTATTATTATTATTATTATTATTATTATTATTACTATTATTATTGATTTTCATAAATATATACAAATAGTTTTACATTAATTCTATTAATAATATTATTTCTTTTCTATTTCTTTATTCCAATACTAAAAATATTTTTTTTTCTTAAAAAATACTTTTATATATTAAGAAAAACTAATTATTTCTTTTAACAGTATTAATAATATTCCAAGAATTTATATGAATTATGAAAATTATAAAACAATATTTACCTTTTATTTTTTTTTTTTTTTTTTATTATTAATTTTCTATCATATTAACTTATTTACATATTTTTTATAAATTCATTAATTAATTTATTAAATTTTTATTTTTATTCATTAAATTAATTTTTCTTTTCTATCTAAAATCTCTTCTTTATTTTAATAATTTAAAAATTTTTTAATTTTTATCTTAATTTAATTTATTATTTTCAAAATAATAAATTATTATTATTTTATTTTTTCTCGATATTATAAAGTTTATATATATATATATTTATATATATATAATTTCTTTTTATTATTATTTTTATTATTAATATTATTATTATTTTTTTTTTTTAAAAAAAAAAAAAAAAAAAAAAGAAAGTAAAAGATTAGTTTATATACAAAAAAATTTTTTTATGATATTTTAGAAAATTTAATTGTATATAAAAAAAAAAAGTCGTATGATATATTTAGTTTTTATATTTATTTATTATTTATTCATTATTCATTATTCATTATTAATGAATTTAATTATCTAAATATTTAATTCATCATTTATTTATTTATTTATTTAAATTTTAATAATAATAAAAAAAAAAAAAAATTCGGTAAATATCAATTTAAAATTTATTAGATTTTTTATTATTAATTTAATTTATTTATTTATTTATTTACTTACATTATATTCATTCATTCATATATAACTTGTTCAAAAAAGTTGGATGCTTTTTTTTTTAATATATTCATTTTCGTTTTTTTTTTTTTTTAGTCAGTGGATAGGAAGTTTCCAAGTAGTACACATTTAATAATTAATAATTAAATAAATAATAATTCATTGAAAATAGTAATAAATATAAATATAAAAAAAATTAAAATAAAAAAATCTATGAACATTAATATAAATAAATAAATAAATAATATATAAATAAATATCATAATATATATTAACAAAATTTCTAAAATATAAATGAATAATATTAAGTAAATAAATAAATATTTCAAAAAAAAAAAAACTTAACTTTAATTATTATTAAATTAAAATTTTTTTTATAATTTAAATATTTATATTAAATTATTTATAATTCTTCCCTTCCATTAAATTAAAGATTTTTTTTTGGTTTTTTAATTTTAAATTTATTCATAATTTATTTTTAAATATATAAGTAATATATGAATATATAAATATAACATATAAATTAATATATTATATATACTATTTATATATAAATTTTATTATTTATTTATAATATATTATTCATATATTATTAAATAATATAAAAAATGTGGAATGATTTTTTTAAATAATAATTTTAAATAATATATACTATATTATATAATAATTAATATATAAATATATAATATTTTAATATGGAATAATAAAAATAGGAATCTTAAGAATATTCTAAGATACTTATAATTTATAATATTATTCCTTTATATGATTTAAATTATCATTTTACATCATAACAATTTATTATATATTTCTTTATATGTTTTAAATACCCTTACATCATAACAATTTATTATATATTCCTCTATATATTTTAAATTATCTTTTTATATCATAACATTAAATGTAATTTGTATCAAAGTATTTATTAATTATTTTATTTTTATTTTATTTTACTTTATTACAAAATTTCTTATTTCTTTTTTTTTAACAGTATTTTATTTATTATATTAATAGTTGTATTTAAAAACTATTATATATAAAAAGGTAGTTTTTTTTAGGATTTTTTAATTATTATAAAAATACTATTATAATTATATCTTCATAATGTCATTGTTAATCTATGATATGTTAACAATAAGTATTTTAATAATAATAAAATAATAAATATTATAATGATAATTACAACTAATTGGTATATAAAATTTTTTAAATATAATTATAATAATAAAATGATCTTTTTAATATAAAAAAGTAGTAGTTAAAAAAAATCATGATATAAAAATACATATTGTTAAGTAATTACCCCAAATTTTCTGCTGGTCTAAAAAAAAAAAAAAAGAGAACCATTTAAATTATATTAAATTTAAATAATCTTATTCTTTATTTTTTCCTTTATATATAATTTGAATTTGAATATTACATAATTAAAATTTTTATATAAATGTGGCTTGAAATGGTGAATTCTATATAATATATGTAATTATATGACTTTAATATAAAAATTTGTATTATAATATGTCTCCATTAATATAGATGTATTAATGATTTTACTTTTTTTTTTTTAAAAAAATAAAGTCATACCACTTTTATTTATTCTATTATGTTATAGAATAAATAAAATTCTAATAACATTATTTTTAAAAAAAATAATGTTATTTTTAAAAATAATATTAAAACGTTAACGTTATTAGAATTTTATTATATTTTTCATTTTATTTACTTTTTTTATTTTTTTTTTGGCTTTTATTATGAGAAATCTATAATATTCAAAAATTTTATATTATATTTAAATTATAGGGAAATATATATTAATATCGATAGATATCTATTTCTATGACTGTCATATAAACATATTATACATTAAATACCTTATTTATTATGACATCATTATTTATTATCGATATCAAGAGATAAACAAATTGTGTAATTTATTATAATAAAAATAAATTAAAAAAAAAAAAAAAAAAGAAAACGAATGATTAAAAATTTATCCAAATTTAATATCTTTTTATAAAATGATATAATGAAAAAAAAAAAGTTTTTATTTGAATATAGATTAACATTTTAAATTAATTAATATTATTTTATTTTTTATTTTTTTTATAAGAATATTTTAATACATATATATGACTTTTAAAAGTTTCATAAATTTATGATATTAACATAATGTTAACTTTTAGATTGATTTACGAATTATTAATATTGATAATAAAAATATTGAAATTTAATACTAAATATAAAAAACAAAATTAATGATTAATATTTCAATTATAAAAATTAATTCTTATAAATTAAAAAAAAATTTTTTTCTTATTATTATAAGTAAAATGTAGCCTGATATACCAAATTTTAATTATCATGTCAACGTAAATGTAATTGGTTAATATAATATATTAAAAAATCATGTGTATTAATAGTATTAATATTAATTAAAAAAAATGTTAATATATATTAACTATTTTTATCTATTCAAAAAATATGTATTGTTTATATATATATATTATAATTAGATTAATATGATTAATATGATATATCTTGTTTGTTAATATTTTTAAAATTTGAGAATTATTTATTAAAGGATTACGTTCGGTAAAATTAATAAAGTATTATTATTTATGATTTCTAGTATAGACTATCACTACCCTACCACCAAGGCCAATTGAATTTAAAATGATAAAATTATATCAAAACTTAATTTAATACTAAAACATATATATTATGTTTTAATAATATATATGTTTTAATGATATAATAATTTTAATGATACTCTATAATAAAAATATATGAAATAAATATTTAATAATTATGCTAAAAAATGTTTATATACACCAACATAATTAAATTTTACATTTCATAATGGTTATGAAAGTAATCATAATAGTATTTTTTTAATTGGTTTTTATCAAATAATTCAAAAGGTTATATCAATTTAAATTATTATTATTTTTATTAAATATAATATATAATGATATATATTTTAATCTTTAATAATATTATAAAACAATATATAATAATTTAATATATTAACAATGGTATCAAATATAAAATTAATTTCTTTTATTTTAATCAATCAACAAAATTAAACGAACTTTTTACTTTCAGCAATTACAAAAAGTAAAACTATATCTCCTTGACCAGTATATAATTATTAGTCAAGGCTATTTCAATTTGTACGTGTGATTTTTTAAGTGATAGCCCTCTTTTACATAATTCCTCAACTTCATTACTTTCTTTAGCATTTGACCATAAGGAATCATCCACTTTAATAAATTAAGATATCGCTAAATAGAAAACCCTGATACATTTTGTCTTTTTTTTTTTTTATAATATATTCCCGAAAAGAAGCTTTATAAAATAAATAAATTAAAATTATTTATATATATGAAAATTATAGTAATAAATATAAAGATGAAATGAAATAACTTATTTAAACAATATATATATATATAGAATTTTTTTTTAGTTATTTTATTTTAATACAATAATAAATTAAATATTAACAAAAAAGGTAAATTAAATATTTTATAATAAATGATAGTATTAATTACATATAATACATAATTCAAAAATTTATATGTAAAGGGTTATTAAATATATATAATAAATTATAAAATTATATTTATTTCTTATATAGTTTATATATTTATATATTATTTTTTATTTTCTTTTATTTGTCTTATAAACTTCATATGATTTTTTATGTAATGTTTATATTATTATTTTTTTAAATTTGTTTTCTTTAATTAAACTATTAAAATTATTTTTAAAACGAAATTTAATTTGTTTACTTTTTATTAAATATTGTTTTTAAACTTTTTTTAAAAAGTTCAATATATAATACTATATATATAATTTTTAATAAAGTAGTAAAAAAAAAAAAAAATATAAATGTATCAAAAGGTTAAACAAACGAAATAGGCTGAAAGTTATTAAATGTGGCTTGTAATAAATTTTTTCTTTTTTTTTTTTTTTTTTTTTTTTAAAATTTAGTTTAAGAATATTATTATTTATTAAAGTTAAATAGTAATTAAATTTATAAATTGTTTCTAACTATCGATATAAAAAATTAATTAATAATAAAGATTATGGTTAAATCTTCAATTTGGATTATTCAGACGATAATCTCTTTTATGAAGAAAAAATGTAAAAGTGATTTTTCTTCATATTTATATATTTTTTTTCTAAATTTAAACTATATAAATAAACTAACTAATATTACTAATAGAAAATGAGTTATTAGTAATAGAAAATGATTAATTACTAAAAGCATAAAAATATTATTAATACATTAATAATTATTATTTTTACAGAAATAAAATAATTTCTAAAATATTCTAATTATTAATAATAAAATTGATTAAATTATTCTTAAACTATTTTTGAGGCTTGAATTAAATTTTAATTATTAATTATTATTAAATAAAAATTAATTTTATTATATTTATTAATATATTATTGTTTAAGGCTTGAAATAAATTTTAATTATTAATTATTATTAATAAAAAATAATTTTATTATATTTATTAATATATTATTGACAAAATGTTACACAAAAATATTAAAAATATACATATAAAATATATTACCACATCAATTATTACAAAAATTAAAAAAAATTGAGAAAAACGAATACCAAAAGGATTAATTAAACTTTTTATTTATTTTAATTTCCCCAACATTATATTAAAATTATAAATAAAGAAAAAAGTACTTATATATATATCTCAATTTATTATTATTATTATCAATTAAAATTATAAATAAAGAAAAAAGTACTTACATGTATATATCTTAATTTATTATTATCATTATTATATTCCTAGTAAAATTTTATAAATTTATATTTATTATTTATATTCTTCATTTCCACTCAAACATACTTTAAACAATAGTGTTTCCTATATATTTATTTTCTTTATTTATATATGCATCATGTTCTAATAAATATTTTACCATTTTTTTACTTCCACCTTTATATGCATACATTAATGGTGTTTCACCTTTTTTGTTTTCTTTATTTATATCTACACCATGTTTAACTAAATATTTTACTATTTTCTCATTTTTATTTCTACATTCAATAAATAATGGTGTTTCATCATTTTTAATTATTATTATTATTAATAAATATAATATATCTGCATCATGTTCTAATAAATATTTTACTAATTCTTCATTTCCACTTAAATATGCTTTAAGCAGTGTTATTTCATCATAATCATTTACTTTATTTATATCTGTTCCTTTCTTAATTAAATATTTTAGAATTGAACATGCTCCAAATAATGGAGTAAAACCACGAATACTTTCTTTATTTATATCTGCTCTATGTTCAATTAAATATTTTATTACTGTTTCATTTCTACTTTTGCATGCATTAAATAAAGGTGTTTTACCATTAATAGATTCTTTATTTATATTTGCTCTATATTCAACTAAATACTTCACTATATTTTCATTTCCACTTGAACATGGTGTTATATCATATTCATTTTCATTATATATATATGTTCCATATTTAACTAAATATTTTACTGATTCTAGATTTCCATCATTACATACTACTAATAATAGTGCTTCACCACTAGTAATTTCTTTATTTAAATCTACTCCATGTTCAACTAAATATTTTAATATGATATATTTCCATTTCTACCTACATACATTAATGGGGTAAAACCACGATTACTTTCTTTATTTATATCTACTCCATGTTTAAATATTTTATTTTTCCATAGTTGTATTTTTTTAATACGTTCATTAATTAAATACCTATTAATATTATTTGTGTATATTTTGTATGGGTGGAAATTTTATTTTATATTTTTCATTTGAAATTAATTGATATAAATCTGAAATAGATATTGGATTGCTATTTTATAATATAATAATTGTAATATAAATTCATTGTCATTTTTAAACAGTAATATAAAATATTTATTATTAATAATTAATTATAATAAATTGTTAATTATTTAATTTTTATTATGTTTTATTTTTCTTTTTAAAAAATTATTTGAAAAATATCTATTAATATTTATTAAATTTTAAAAAAAAAGATAAAAAAAATTACTTATTCTTCTTAAATATATAAATATTAAATATTATTAATATATATATATATATTAATAATAACAGTAGAAAAAGAAATAAAATTAATAATAATAATAATAATAATAATAATAATAATAATAATACTATTAATATTAATATTATTATTGTTATTATTATTAATATTAATATTATATATATATGAAAAAAAGATAGAATAAAGTAAGCTAAATTTTTTCATATATATATATAAATATCTTTTTATACTTTATATTATAATTAGAATATTTTCTTTCGTACATGTTTTATTACATTGATACATTACATAAAATCATTTTCTATTAATTATTATTAATATTATAATATATTCTAATTAAATGAAATTATTATATATTATAATTCATTTAATTAAGCATTAAAGATAAACTTTATATAATAATAAGTTGATAATAATTAATATTAAATATACTAAAAAAAAAAAAAAAAAAAAAAGAAAATAATAACAACACAACACAAATAAAAAAGAATAAAAATATAATCAGAAGATAAAAAATAAATTAAGAGATAAAAAATTGAAAAGAATACCAAATAAATACAAAAGAATAAATAAATTAAATAAATTAATAAAAAAAAAAGATTAAAAATAAAATAAAATAAACAAAAATTAACAAGTATATAAGTATATAATACATTAAAAATTAATTATATTTACACTACTTCTTAAACATTCTAATTTCAATTGAAAATCTTATAGAGAGGGGAAAAGTATATATTTTATATGATAACATTTAATCATGAAATTAAATATTTAAGAATATTTAATTATTAAATTTAATTTTTAAATCAAAAATCTTATTTTTAAATATTTTATAATTAAAAGTAAAAAAAAAAAAAAAAAAAAATCTACATTTTGGAAATACATAAATTTATATTAATTAATATAATGTAAAAATAAGATTAAGAAAAATAAAGAAACATTTAATAAAAATTCAAAAAAATGGAATAGAATAAATAATAATAATAATAATAATAATAATAATAATAATAATAATAATAATAATAATAATAATAATAATAATAAAAATAATAACAGAAAAATAATAACAAATTTAAAAATTTAGATATAAAAATAATAATATTCACATTCTTATATTACATAATAATATATAAAGTAGAAAAACTATATAATAGATTTTTTATATTTTTTCAATTATTACATTATAAAAAAATTCTATTATTTATTAAATATCAAAATAAAATTTTAATTTATATTGATAAAATAATCATTAATATTCTATTGATATCTATAATTTTTACTAATCTATATACATCATTTTTTATATTTGTTATATATATTTCATATTAATATATAATAAATTAGATTTATTATATATATTTAAATAATTAATATGGATATTAGATATTCATCAGTAAATGGAAATAATGCACCATTAAGATTACAAACGTGGAAAAAAGTATTGATAATTTTAGCTTTTGTTGTTATTGGATTTTTATTATTTGATAATCCATTAAGTCAAGATGTTATCTATGGTAATATTTATTATTTATTATCAAAATTTATAAAACTATAATAATTATTGTAACAATATATATTTTATTTATATAAATTTATATAAAAACTAAAATATATAATTTTATAATATATATGATTAAATTATTTATAATAGATGATACTAATTCTGTAAATGTTGATAGTATTCCAGAACAAGTTATACAAAATAATTCAAAATCATTATTAAAAACAAAACAATGTACTATACCATATCCAAAGCTTCCATTAATTCAAGTATATATATATATATTTTTTTTTTTTAATATAAAATGAATAATTTTTAAAGATTTTATAAAACAATAAATAATATAAATAAATATAAAATTAAATGAAATAAAAATAAAAATAAGATAAAATAAAATAAAAAAAATAATCTGTAAATAAATTTCAAAGTATATAAATTTTAAAGAATTATATTATTATTTTTTTTTTAATTCATATAAATTATAACATAAATAACATAAATAGTATGCATTAATGATTGATGCTGGTTCAACAGGTTCACGTATTCACGTTTATCGTTTTAATTACTGTAATCTTTCACCAACATTGGAAGATGAAATTTTTAAAGAAATTAAACCAGGATTATCATCCTATCCAGACAGTCCAAAAGATGCAGCTGATTCTTTAGAACCTTTACTTCAATTAGCTATGAGTAAAATTCCAAAAGAATTACAAGATTGTACACCAATTGCTGTTAAAGCTACAGCTGGTTTAAGATTATTAGGTAATGAAAAAAGTAATGCAATTTTAAAGGCTGTTGAAGATAAAATTAAAAAAGAATATCCATTTAAATTACCAAAAGAAAATGGTGTAATTGTTATGGAAGGAAAAGATGAAGGTATTGATTATTAAAAAATATAAATAAATATATAATATTTAAGATTAAAAAAATATAATTTTTTAATATAATAATATTATAAAAATTTGTATATATAACAATAAATTTTTATTTTTGTTATTAATAATTTACTTTTTATTAATCATTTTATTTTAAAAAAATTTTTTTTTTTTTATTTTTAAATAAAAATATATGTATATATATAAATATAAATATAAAGGTGTTTATGCATGGATTACAGTAAATTATTTATTAAATAAAATTGGAACAGAGAAAAAAGAAGACACTGTTGCAGTTATGGATTTAGGTGGTGGTTCCACTCAAATTGTTTTTGAACCATTAACTATTGATCATTTACAATATCCAATTCCAGAATCTAACGAAGGTTATAGAGTTGAATTGAAATTTGGTAACTTCAAATATATTCTCTATCAACATAGTTATTTAGGTTATGGTTTAATGGAAGCTCGTAAATCTATTATTAGTGAAGGTTCAACAGTTAATCAATGTTTCCCAGATAGTTTTAACAAGGATGTTACTATAGAAAATAAAGATGGTATTGATGAAACTGTTAAAATTACTGGTACAGAAAAAGTTAATTTCCGTGATTGTTTTAAAACTATTAAATCTGTTCTTTTCAATAAAACTGTAGCCTGTACTACTAATCCATGTTCTTTTGACGGTATTTATCAACCATCTATTACTGAAACTTTTAATAATAATGAAATTTATGCTTTTTCTTATTTCTATGATCGTACTACTGCACTTGGTTTAAATTTAAATCCAGAAGTGGAAGATATTGCAGAATTAGCAAGAAAAGTTTGTAGTAATGGAAAAACTGAATTTGATTCTGTTACAAAGGATGATCCTTATTTCTGTTTAGATTTAACTTATTTATATACTTTATTAAGTTATGGTTATGATATTAAAACAGATAAAAAAATTCTTTTAGCTAAAAAAATTAATGATATTGAAACTGGTTGGTGTCTTGGTGCAACAATTCAAATGTTAGATAGTATGGTACAAGAAGGAAAACTTTATTCTTGTTCAAAAAAATGGACTTTTAACTATTAATTGACAAAAAATTAAAAAAAAAAAAAATAATATAACATTAAATTAATAAATATAGATTAATTAAATCAATAAAATAACAAATTTTAATAAAACAAATTATTAAATAATAATAATAATAATATCATTACATAACATATTATTAATAACATATTAATAATAAATTAATAGTAATATATTTATCATCATCATAATAAAGAGTAATAATTATAATAATAATAATAATAATAATAATAATATATATTACTCCCCTCATTATATATATATATATATATTATCCATTATTCTTTTAATTTATTCGTTATTTTATTATTATTTTTTTTTATCCTAATTATTATATTTTTTATTTTCATATTCTTTTTATCTTATTTATTATTATATATAAATTATCATCTTTATAATATTATATATATTTTTTTTAACTCTATAATATATATATAACAAATAACGAATTAATAATATACTAATAAACAAATAAATAATATATTAATAAATAAATAAATAAAATATAACATAAAATTAAATTATAAATAAAAACAGAAGCAAAACAAAAAAAAAAAAAAAAAAAAAAAAAGAAAGAAAGAAAAAAGAAAACAAAAATTAAAAAATTAAAAAAAAAAAAAAAAAAAGTTTAAGAAAAAGAATAAAACATAAACAAAAACAAAAACAAAAATATATAAAAAAAATATGTAATAATAAAATATAGAAAATAGTAATAATAATATAGTATATATACAATTATTTTTTTTTTATTTTTCAAGAAAAAAAAATTAATATAAAGTAATTTTGTTCATATTATTAATAATAATGATAATAATAATAAATATGAAAAGAAAATAAGAATATAATTATTTTTAAATAATAATAAAAATAATAATAATAATAATAATAATAATAATAATAATAATAATAATAATAATAATATAATATATATATATATAAGAGAAGAAAAATGAAAAAATAGAATAAAATAAAATAAAAATAAAATTAAAAAAAAAAAAAAAAAAAATAGATAAAACAATAAAAAAAAATAAAAAAAATAAAAAAATAAAAAAAAATAAAAAATAAAAAAAATAATAAAATAAAAAAAATAATAAAATAAAAAAAATAAATTTAGTTTTTTTTTTAATAATTTATATATTTTATATTTACTTATTATATCTTATTAACAAAACAACAGAACCTTTTTTTTTTTATATTAATAGTAAAGCAATAATATATTGATGGTATTGGTATATTTAAAGTGAAATTTTAAAAATTGATTATAAAGATATTTTTTAATTTAATAAATTTTTATTAATGCTATCAATAAAAATTTATTCTTTTATTGTAATATAATACATATTTAATATTTTTTTAATAAAAAAAAATAAATATATATATATTATAATATATAATAAAGTTAATTTTTTTTTTTTTCGACAGAAGTATATTCTTAGGATAAAATGAGCAGTAAAAAAATTGAATCTGTTGATGCTTTACAATTATTAAATAATATTTCAGAAAATTTAAATAAATTAGTAAATTCTATTCCAAAAAATTTACAAGAAAAACAAATAGATGGTAAATTTCTTTTTATTTTAATTTTTTTATTTTTTTATAAATTTATATCAATGTAATTTCAAAATTAAAGAAATCTTCATAATCTGAAGAAAAAGAAATTATTAAGAATATATATATATTTATATTTTAAAATTTTCTAAAAATACTAATTAATGTTTTTTTTTTTTTATTTTATAAAAAAAAAAGCTGATAATTCTTCTAATAATTATATAAATGATATCAATAATTCACTACATTTATTAAAAGCTAAAATAACAACTACTCTTGTAAATAGTTACTCAAATCCACATCAAATATTACAAAAGGTTTTTAATATATACAATCTTTATTTTTAACTTTTATAATTAAAATTAAAATTAAAATTATAATTTAAATTACATAAATATATTAATATATTAATATTTTTCATGTAAATATCGTATTTTATTGATTTATTATTATATCATAAAATAATATATAATTATATTAATTAAAAAAAGGAAATTAAAGATTTAGAAGAAGATAAAATTGTTAAAGAGATGGCAATACAAAAAACATTATATAATTTAGGTATATGGAATAGTATTTTAGGAGATTTAGAACAAAGAGAAAAAATTATTATGAATAGAAGTTACAAAAATGAACCATCAGTGATGAAAGTTATTGAAATTTACCCTGAACCATTAAAATCCAAAAAGCCAATATAAATAAATTATTCTTATTATAATTTAATTTATTAAATATATATATTAATAATAAGAAGAAAAATATTTAATATAATATAATATACATATTGAATTTCAAAATTTTTATTAGATTAATTTTGAAATCTATAATAAATATTATAGATTTCAAAATATTTATTATCTATTATTTATGAATATATTTAAAAATTTTAATAATATAAATAATTTAATTATATTATTATATTTTATAAAATTTATTATATGTAAAATGTTATTTTTTATATCAGATTATTATATAATATATATATAATTTATATAATAAAAAAAAAAAAACATTAATGTAAATACATTAACTAACCATTAATTGTTATTATGTAAAACTCCGCAGCAACTTTAAAAAATTATATCGAAAATAAAATGAAATAATTATAGAAAAATATAATAATATTCTTTATAAATATAAATATTATAAAATTTTAATATGTAATAAAATATAAAGGGATATGTATTTTTATTATTAAATTATTATTAAAATTACAAAAAAAAAAAGCAATATTATTTTTTAATTATTATTTTAAAAATAGTATTTCTTAGATATTATTTAAAACTATAAAAAAAAGTCATATATACTCATAATTAAAAAAAAAAAAAAGAATATATTTATTATTTTTCTATAAAATAAAAATAACAGTATAATAAAAAAAATAAAATATATTTAAATATAACTAAAAAGAAAAATGTTAAGTAATAAAGTATGGAAATAATATTAAATATATAATAAAATTTTCATTATTTTTATTATTTCTAATAATTAATAAAAAATAATACTAATTAAATATATAATATATTTATATATAATAATAACTATTGTATTAATTTTAAATAAAAGGAGGATAATAATGATAAAATAAATGAAAATAAAGGTTTTATCTTTTTTATATTATATGGAAAAAATGATGTTTTTTTTTTTTATTTTTTATAGTTATTTTTATTTGATGAGGGTTCTATTATTTATTATTATTATTATTATTTAATATATTTATTATTATAAAAATGTTAAGACGATTTTTTTGAATTTGAGAATTTTAAAATAAGTGAAGAACTTCTTTCAAAGGAAAAAGAATATTTGTAGGGTTGATTTATATATATATGATAAAAATTAATATAATTTTATCATTAATATTATTCTTATATTAGTTATGATACTTAATTGTTATAAATATTTTTTGTAAATATAATATTTATATATACATTCAGAAAACTAAATAAAAAAATACAATCAAAAACGGATAAAATTGTCAAAGAAGCTGAAGATGCTATGGTAATATATATGATTAAAAAAAAATATTATATAAAAATGTTAATATATAATTTATTATTATAATTATTATTATTACAGAAAGAAGGAAAGGAGACATTTCAAAAATCAGTACTATCATTGTAAGAATATATTTATATATATAATATTTATATATTATTTATTAACAATAATATAATAAAAACATAATTTTTAATATCTATTTAATAATATATATTATAACTCTTTATAAATAGCCGAGAAACAAAAGTTCCAACATATTCTAGTTCATCAATGAAAAAAACAGAAAAGAAAAATCATGAAAAAGATGTAATTATATCACTTATTTATATATATATATATACTTTTTCCTTATAAAAATTTTACTATATATATAATTATTAATTAATTTTGATATTATTATTATATTATTATATTATTAATATAATGAAAAATATAACATATTATATCTGTAATAATAAGAAAAATGTAAAAAATGAAAGTGAAACTAAGTAAGCTACAAAGAAAAAAAAATTCTTGTTTTTTTATTTTCTACTTGAAAAATTACAATAGCAATAATATTAGTATTAATTATTATAATATTCAAAAACCATATATATTTTATGACAGGAAAAAAGAAAATTTAAATTCAGAAAGTCAAAAATCAGCAAAAGAATTAATAGGATTACCTGGTAATGTTACAGAAAATGATATTGGTTTAGGTAATATAAATTAATTTTAAATTATTATATATTATATTATATTATATATATATATATTTAACAAATTATAATAATAATTGTTTATTTCTCTGTATGTATATTTTATTTTAATATATATGAATGGTATATATATTATCAATATATATATTCTTTTTTTTTTTTTTTTAAAAAAAAAAAAAAAAGATGCAACAAATAGATTATTAAAAGCTAAATTAGATGTATTACAAAAAGAGTTTGATAAATTATTAGCTGAAAGAAATGATAAAGTATATATGAGTAAAAAAGAAATAATATAACTATATATATAATTATTAGTGTAATAATAATAATAATAATAATAATAATAATATTTTTATTTTGACTTTTTTTTTTAATTATAATTATAAATATAAAAGAGTGCATTAACAAGTAGTTTAGAAGAAAAATTAAGAATATTGGATGATGAAAAAGCCAAAATTTCAAAAACATTAATATCTTTACAGGTAATATAAAGTAATATGATTCAAAATAAAAATATTTTTCCTATAATGTAGATTTATTAATTTTAAATTTTATTATTTGTTTATTAATATTATAATTTATAAAATAAAAAAAAATTAATTATGGTTAAATAAATCGAAAAAAAAGACACAAATAGAAAAGCATAAAAAAGATGATGAGGAATATAAAAAAAGGAAAGAAAGTTATGAAGTTGAAATATCAAATTTAAAGAAGGTAAATATTATACATATATAATTTTTAATACAAAAAAAAAATTTTTTAATATATATATTTATTTAATCTTAATTAAGTAATAAAAGTAGTTGATAATAAATTTTTATTATTGTTTAATAATATATATTTTAATAAAAAGGAAATCACAAAACTAAAAAGAGGACAAAAACAAAGTGAAACGGATATAAATTCTAAAGATATAAAGTAATATAAATATTAGAATATTAGATATCGAATATTAAATATTTAATTTATATATTAAATATTTAATTTATATATTATAACAAAAATCATAATGGATTTTCTAATAGTATTTTAACATTTATTAAATAATAGATTAAATAGAACCTTAGATGAATTAGAAAGATATAAAACCCAAGTTAATACATTAACTCAAGAAATTAAAGTAATAAATATAAATATGAATAATTAAAAAATACAATAATAATAATAATAATAATAATAAATATATATATATTTAAAATTTATTTTATTTTATTTTTTTTATTTTATTTTATTTTAATATTTATTATTTATTTTTATTTTTATTAATAAATAATTATTATATTAATAAAAAAATATAGGAACTTAAAGAAAATGACAGAAAAAGTATTGAACGTTTAATTATGGATAATAAACAGTTAGAAAAACAAAAATCTGAAATTTTATTAGCTATGAAAAAACAAATGCAATTAATTGATGTTTTGAAAAAACAAAAGGTACATTTATTTTATAAAAATTATAAATTTTAATATACATATGGTGAAAACCAACAACAAAAAAAACAACAATTAATAATATTAATAATTCTATATAAATTTATAATTCATTTAAATTATTTTTTTTTTATTTAATTAATGTATATATATATTTAATTTATTTAACTTTTACACATATATATAATATAATAGATGCATATTGAAGCAGCCAAATTATTACAATTTACTGAAGAAGAATTTATCAAAGCTTTAAATTGGAATCAATAATTAAGAAAGAAAAAAACAAAAAAAAAACTGTTTTAATATAATGAAAAACAAATAAAATAAAATATTTATATACCTATATACCTTTATTTTTAATAAATAAGTACATTTAATAATAAAAACATAAAGACATAAAGTTCTCATTAAAAAAAAAAAAATGAATCTTATATATAAATATTTATGTAATTGTTTAAAGTTTAAATTTATTCATACAATTTATCATGTTTTTACATTAAATTATTAAATTATATAAAAAATAGACTTTGTAAATTTTTAGCCATAAAAAAATTTCTTTTTTTCAAAAAAAACTATATACAATTGTATACATATAAATAAAACATAAATAATTTATATTAAAACATATAAAAGTTACCAATTTTTTTTTTTTTAGTTTTTGTTTTGTGTTTTTTTATTATTTTTGTTAATATATTAAATATCACCATTTTTTTTAAACTTAATTAATATGAAAAGGAAATTGTCAACCTTATTTTTTTTTTTTTTTTTTTTTTTTTTTTTTGACATTTCAAAAAAAAAAAAAAAAAAAAAATGAGACACTGGTAATGAAATTATATAAATTATATTATATTATTAATTCCTTATATAGTAAATAATCTTTATTTATCTACAATAATGATATTACATTTATATAAATTATTATTATTATTTTTTTTTTTTTTTGTAAATATTTGTTTTATTCAATAAATAAATTTCAAATTTAATATAAAAAAAGTTATAAATATATAAATATTATATATAAATATATATAAACTATAAAAATTATTATTAATAATAAATATTTATTTATTTTTTTTTTTTTGTTTTTTTTTAATTATATTTATCTATAAATAAATAAATAAATAAATATATAAATTTATTAGTTTACATACGGTGTATAAAAAAAGATTATACAAAATGAAAGGATTATTATTTTTTTTAATAAAAAAAAAAGTTATAAATAAAATAATAATTATTATTATTATATATTTTATTTACTTTTACTTTTTGTCTCTTTTTTTTTTTTAAAAAAAAAAATTTAAAAAATAAAAAAAAGACAAAAAGTAACAACATAAATAATTTTGTTGTACTATTATATTAATTTCAAATTTTAATTTTATAATATATTAATATTAATATTAATATATACTATAAAAGAAAAAATATTTAATATATAATAATAATTATTATTAATTATTATTATATATTACATATTATTTATTCTACAGAGAAATAAAAATAAAATTATTGTTGTTTTTTATATATATATAAAATTTATAAAAAAAAAAAGTATAATTATATAATATTAATAAATATATTTATATAATTATAATTATAAAATATTATATATAATCATAAATAAATAAAAAATTTTTTTTTAAAAAAAGTTATATTCATATTTCTTATTATTATTAATATATAATTTAGATCATTTTGTTAACTAAATCAATTTATCATTTACTTGAAAAAAAAAATTTTTTTTTTTTTAATATTTCCTATTTTATTAATTATTTGTATTGGTAACAGAAATTTCTTTATTACCATTAATCATATTATAAAAATTTTTATTGTTATTTGGATTATTTGGATTATTTTGATTATTCATTTTATTATTATAAAACATTAATTCTCCCCATCCATTATAATTTGTGTTCATATTAGATTCTTGGTTGATCATTAATGACATAGTTGGTATTTTATTATTATTATTGTTGTTGTTGTTGTTATTGATGTTGTTGTTAATGATGTTGCTGTTATTGATGTTGCTGTTATTATCATTATCATTATCAATATTATCACTACTATCATGACCATCTAGTGTTCTACTATTCATACTAATACTATTAGATGAATTATCCCCAATTATACTACTAATCTCACTATTTCTTTCAGATAATGTGTTCACTTCACTACTATTATTTGTAAAATAACTTGAATTATCATTAAATGTATTTTGTGAATTATTATTTCCCTTTATATCATTATTAATATTATTATTATTAAAGTAATTAAGACCATTATTTCCTCCACCACTGTTATAATTATTCATCCAGGGTGGAGGAACATTAAAATTTGAATTAAAGTTATTATTAATATTTGAAGTAGTAGTATTATTAAAATTCCATAGACCATTTAAATTATTATTATTATTATTATTATGTAGGGTATTATTACCATGGTTTCTTAAACCTATTGTATTATTTGTTGAATAATTAGTTGAATATATATTTGTGGTATTATTATTATTGTTGTTATTATTATTATTATTGTTGTTATTATTATTATTGTTGTTGTTGTTGTTATTATTATTACTAGTATTATTATTAGTATTACTAGTATTATTATTATTATTATGTTTATTTGGATTAGTTTTTGAATTTATATTATTATTATCATTTAATTGAGGATTTAAATTGGGTATATTTGGTCTAATGCTATTACCATTATTAAACATATTCCAAGAATTATTATTTATAGGATAAAAATTTTGATTTATTGTATTAAATGTAGGGGCTTCCCATATATTTCCAGTTTCATTATTATTGCTGTTATTACTATTATTATTATTATTATTTCCATTACTATTGGCATTATTAGAATTAGTATTCTCAGTCTTATTGTTATTGTTATGATTATTATTACCAGTATTATTAATTATATTACTATTACTATTTTTATTATTTTCATTATCATTACCATTATTACCATTATTATTATTGTTGTTGTTGTTGCTGTTGTTGTTTTTATTGCTATTATCGTTATTATTATTATTATTATTATTTTCTGTATTATTATTAGGATTAGATTTTATATTTAAGTACGGATTTATTGAATTATATATTAATGGTATTGACTTATTTGGATCATTTGACTCTTGAAAATAAGATGGCATAAATTTATTTATATTAGAATCAGGACTTATCCAATCATTAGGTGATTTATTATCATTCATTAATGAATTCATCTTATTCATATCATTATTATTATTACCATTATTATTACCATTATTATTATTGTTGTTGTTAACATTATTATTGTTTATGGGAACATTCATATTTTGTTGAGGTAGATTAAAATTATTCATCCCCATTGGATTATTAATCATATTTTTATTTCTATTTGAAGTAGGATTTGTAAAATGATTAGGATTATTAATATTAATCATACCATTATTTTGATTAAAATTCATCATTGAATTAGGTATACCATTATTTAATGTTTGTAATTGATTCATATAAAATGATGGTCCTTGTCCTTGTCCTTGATTTAACATTAATTTATTTGTAGGATTTTTCATTCCAGGTCCTAATGAAGATATAATTCCTGATGATGATTGATGTGTATTTTGATCAGGTGAAAATGATTCTATTGGACTATCAGTATTATCCCAATTATTATTATTATTTATTTTATCATTAATAGAATTTATATAGAAAGGATATTGCTTATGTTGTAATGTATTATTATTTGATATGTATGGATAATTATCAAAGCTATTTACTGATGGTATAATATTAAATGAATTTTTATTTACTAAATTTGGATCATTTATATTTATGTTCATATTTATATTTCCAAATGTTGAATTATCTTTATTATTAACATTAGTATTAGTATTATTATTAATATTATTTGTATTATTAGTATTCATCCATATATCCGTTGATAAAGGTTCATTAATACTCCATCTCATATATTTAGTATTATTATTATTGTTACTATTATTATTACTATTATTATTATTCTGATCCATTAAAATATTAGATGCTGATTGACGTTGCCATATTAATTTATCATTAAAATTCAAATTTTTATCTTGATCTGCCAATGCTGTTTTCCATCCAATATATATATTATTATTCGATTTTGTTTTTCTTAATACTTGTTGTTTCATTAATAAATCATTATTCTTGAAATTATTAATATGACTTTTATTATTTATATTCATTAATGAATTATCTCTTTTTTTCAAACTATTATTCATATATTATTAAAAAAAAAGAATAATAAAAATAAAAAAAAAAAAATTAAAATAAAATAAATATATAAAATAAAATAATTATAATTAATATTCTTATTTTCAATATTTTATATATATTAATTATATTAATAATATATATATATATTATTATTATAATATGTAATATTTCATATTTTATTTTTATGTATTTATAATCTTACTCATCATCGCTAGTAGGTTTTGCCCTTCCTATTATTATAAATTATATTAAAATGATAAATTAGAATGAGCATTAAAATGATGGATATGATTATTTATTATTTTTCATATTAATAAATTAAAGCAAAAAAAAAATAATCATAATAATAATAATTACCTAATGTAAACTTTTTACGACTATCTTTTAATGGCTAAAATATTATTTATATATAAATAATTAAAATTATTTTTTATATTAATTTAATATTTAATATAATACTAAAACCTATATATATATATATAAGTATTTTCTTAAATACTTACTAAAATATTTAATTTTTTAGCTTCGTTACACATTTCAGAATTTTCAAAGTCAATATATGCTATAATGTTTTCTGAATTTCTATTAATTTTTAAATTCTTAATCTATAATATTAAAATATAATTTTATTTAATATCATAAAATTATAAAATAATAATAATAATAATAATAATAATAATAATAATAAATTAATAATTCATTTATATATTTATTAAAGAAAAATTATATATATATATATATATATATTATAAACAAATAATTACTTTGAAATCTTTATAGAAAAATTGTATTGTTTTTTCTGTAATATCTTTAGAAAGACCATTTATAACCATTGACGTATCCTAAAAAAAAAAAAATTATAATAATAAAAATAATTATATTATAATAATTAATAATAACGTTAATATTTATCAATTTTTTTATCTTTTATTACTATTAATAGTTATTATATATAATACATACATATTCATTATTTGAAGAATTTGAAGAATCTATTTTATCCTTCTTTTTATTATTCTTATTATTAAATTCATCTTTTCTATTAGGTGGCATATTATTATTATTATCCCAATGATTTAACATTCCATTTTTAACAGATTTTTTTCCATCTAAATATATTTAATTATATTAATAAATCAATTTAATTAATAAATTAGTAAATTTATAAATATATGATAAAAGATTATATTATTTATTATTATATATAATAATAATAATAATAATAATAAATATGAGATGTATGCATTAAATAATAAATTATAAAAAAACATTATAATAAAATCTTACTTATTGATGTAAATTTTGGATACATATAATCAGTAGAATTCATTAATGATGTAATTGGATTTGATATATTTGATATAGTCATTTTATTCATAGTATCTACTAATTCTGCTGGTTTATAAGTATTCATGAACATATCATTTTTATTATTATTTAATATATTCATTAATTTTTGTTGTGATTGAGGTTGATAATTTGGTATTAATTCTGGATTTTTCCAAATATCATTCATATTTGACTTTGCAAAATTAGTATTATTATCTAATAATTTTTTATAAAAATTAAAAAAAAAAATTATTTTTAATATATATATTTTCTGATTATTTTAAAATATATATATATATATAAACATATAATTATTTAAAAATTATTTATTTATAATATTTATACCTTTTAATAGCATTTCATCATAATTATTTAATTTATTATTATCTATTATATTATTATTATTCATGTGCAATGGTTTATTCGTTTTAACCTATAATAAATTAATTATATTTTATATAAATTCAATTAATAAAAATGTTTTAATTTCTTTTTTCTCTTTATAAAATAATAATAATAATAATAATAATAATAATAATAATAATAATAATAATAATAATTTATATGTTATTTACATTATCCGGTATAGATTTATCATTTGAATCATCTAAAGTTTCATTTATATTATTATTATTTCTTATGAACACTTTACTGTTCTTTTTCTTTAATTTATTACTATTATTATTATTACTGTTACTGTTATTGTTATTGTTATTGTTGTTGTTACTGTTACTGTTATTGTTATTGTTATTGTTATTGTTATTATTGTTATTATTATTGTTATTATTATTATTATTGTTATTATTATTATTTAATAATAATTCATTTTTACTGATTTTATTATTTAAATTATTATTTGTAGGTTCATTTTTCTCTCCAAATGATGATTTCGCTTTATTAGTATCTTGTTCTTTATTTTTTATTCGTTTAAATTCGTTATTTACCTATTTAATAATATAATTATTAATATTTATTATAAATAAAATTTTCATTTTATTTATTTATTTATTTGTTTATTTATTTATTTTATTAAAACATATATAAATCAAATATAAGTTAAATAATATATATAAATAACAACTTATTAACCTTTTCAGTTTTTTCATTTGTAATATTTTCTTTTTTATTATTTAAACTATCCAGTATATTCATAGCAATTTGACTTCGATTTTCCATACCATTCTCTACATTTTCTAATTTTTTATCATTTTTATCTTGATGTCTAAAGAAATATACACCTTTATAAAAAATTTTTAAATAAAATTAAAGAAAAAAAAAAAACGTAAATAAATATTATTAATATTTAAAACATTACATTAGCATATAATATTAAATAAATATATTATTTATTTTAATTAAATTTATTTATATATTACCTGATGAACACATATTTATTGTCATTTTCTTATCTAAATAATCCATTGTTAGCGATCCATATTTCATACATGGTATAATCCAATACCAACATGATCTAAATTCAATGTTATCCTTTGGGAAAAAATTCATTATATTTAATGCTTTTTCTAGTTGTTTACTTTGAGTTTCACTTTATATATATATATATATATATATATATTTATTTATTTATTTATTTATTAAAAAAATTAAATATATTATTAATTGATAAATATTTATGGAATTGTAATATAATTATTATTAAATATATTTATATATATATAATAATATTTAATTCTCATAATTTTAATTTTATAATATATATGTATATATATAATAAAATTAAACTTACTTTATATTATCTTTTATTTGTTCTTTCACTTTAATATATGTTTTTTCAAAATTTAAATGACCTTCTACTAAACGACTAAAAAAATGTTTTTTATCTGTTATACATTGTAAATTAAAAGAAACATGATATCTAATATTTTGATTTCCTGGAGATATATGAAAATTCGCCTAAATATTTATATCAAAAAAAAAAAATTCAATTAATAATAATAACATTATGACTAAATATATATTTAAAAAAAAAAAAAAAAAAGTATATTTATTATTATTATTATTTATTTTGCTTTTCTTGTTTATATGTAATTACTTTTAATGCTAAACCAAGTTGAGCAATCAATGCTTTTTTCATAGGATTTGCAGTAGTAATTAATAATCGAATTTCATCTAGTTCTTTTTCATATTTATCTGCATTTATTAATATTTGTCCTAATTGAAATATTGTCAACCATGTATGACAATTTGATCCTGCATGAAGATATTCCCCATCACCATTATTAAAAAGATTATTATCTAAATATCCACCACCGATACCAAAAAGTCTAATACTAATATCTGAATTTGAAAATTTTAAACAATATGAATGATTTTCATCAACAATATAAAGATTTTTAATTTGATAAATTTTTTTATGTAGAATTTTATCTATAACTGATACCTTTAAAATTTTAAAATAATTAATTAATAATAGTAATAATAATAAATAAAAATTAGTAATAATAATATAAAATATTAAATAAAATATTAAATATTATATATATATATATATATATATGAATTGTATAAATAATTTCAATTAAAAAAAAAAAAATTTACATCTTCATATTGACCGTAAACTACATATACTGGTACAAGTAATTCCTTTTTATTTTCAATAAAATCCATTAATTCTGATAATATAAAATTTTTACATATATTTTCCTTTAGAGTATCCATATTTTCAAATAATTTTTTCTTATCTTCAAACGATATACATGAAGTATGTTCAACATAATATTTCAAATTTCTTATTTGTAATTAATTAATTAATTATTATAATTATAATAAAATTTCATATATGTATATATATATTAATAATACCAATAATAATATTAATAATTTTTACATTATTACATTAAAATTATTTATATTTTACTTACTTTTCGTTGAAATTTTTTACACTGTCTTTATCTAAAATAATTTAATATATTTGAATTTTGCATTATTTTGCATTATATTAATTGTTATATACAAAAAAAAAATTAAAATAAAATAAACAAATAAAGATATATATATATATATATAAATTATATATATATTTATATATTAAAAACTAAAATTAAAATTACCAAAAAAACCAAAATCACCACAATGAATTACTGCTTGTGCATTTTTTTCTTTAACAATTGTATTAATTTGTGAAATATTTCCTAAATTAAAAAATAAAAATTTCATATATATTATTATTTGATTTATAATTTAATAAATTTCTACAATAAGTAATAATATAATATACCTCTACAATTAGATACAATTAATAAAGGACCATAAAGTGTATAACTAAAATCTGAATTTTCATTATTATCATTCTTTATATTATTATTACTGTTATTGTTGTTATCACTATTATTACTATTATCATCTTTAATTTCAATATTTCCATCTTCATCCGTCGTATTATTTATTTTAATTTGTGGTTCGTCATCTTTTAATTCAGAATTACTCAATGATACACTATCGATATTTTCTTCTGATATTTTTTCTTTTTCTATATTGTTACTTAAATTTTCTAATTTATTAATATCATTTTTTTCTGTTGATTCATAATTAGCATTATTAATTTGTTCAACATTATCGATACCAGAATTTCCATTATCTAATATAAAATAATTTCAATTTTAAATTAATATTATATTGAATAAAATATAAGATAATAATAATTGAATATAATTGTATTACCTATATCACTATTGGTATCTTTATTATTTATTTCATTGGAATCCATTTCCGTTATAGTATCCATTTCTGATAAATATCAATTAAAATATTACACTTGTTATTTAAAATATTTCTTTTTTCAAACGAATTACAAAATAATCATACGAAAATAATTAAGTATTATATATCCATTAATTTTATCTTTTAATATAAATTATTATTTATATTGAAATTATTAAATAATAATTTAAATAATAAAAGATTAATAATATATATATTTATCTTTAATGGTAAAGATTATAAATATATAAAAATTAATGAATTATAAATTTTATAAATATAACTATTATGAATTTTGAATAAAATTAAATAATTTTTCGTAAATAAAATATATTAATTTTATTCTATATATATATATCTTTATAAAATGGTAAAACAAAAAAATATTAAGTTATAGCAATCTTTTGTTTTATTAAAACAATAAAAACATAATAATACAATTGCATATTAGAGAAGAAAATTATTGTTAATTAATTAATGATATAAAATATATATATTTTAAAAATATATGCAATTATTTAAAAAAAAATATTGATATATAATATTATAATTTATAATTTCTTAAAACTTACCATTACAAAAAAAAAGGTAATTGTAATAATATATATAATTTTTCTTATAATTAATATAAATTATTATTATTTTTAAAGGTAATGATGAATTATTGATAATTTTTCTTATAATATATGAAGTATTACTTTTAAAAGTAATTTTGACATTAATTTATAAGATAAAATTTCTAAAAATAAAAAAGATTTTTCCTGTTATTGTTTATATCTATAATACTTTTATTATGATATTGTCTGTTGTCACTGATATTAAAATTTCTTTTAAGTAATATCAATATAACTTTATATTTAAGTATAATGAAGATTTTTCTATTAAATATTTGATAGAATTAATTGTAATTTTTATAAAAAATAATTGTATATTTTTTATCTTTTTTTTTTTTTTTTTTTTTTAGTTTTAGTTTTAGTTGGTGTTGTTTTTTTTTTTTTTAAAGTATATAAATATTAAATTGGATTTAAATTTAGATTATAATAAAAATAATATGTATAAATTTGGAGTTCACTTTCTATTCCTCAAATAATATATCTTATTTTTGGTACAATAAATAAATTTATTAATTATAAAATAAGTATATTTAATGATAAAAAAAATTTCAATAAATGAAATTTTTTAAATATAATTATAAAAGTTCCTAAATGAAAAAAAAAATATAAATATATATAATATAAATAAGTAATATAAAAATGTTATTTCTTTTTTAATAAATTATTTAATAAAAAATAGAAATAAAGATTATTATTAGTAATTATTAACATTTTAAATAAAATTAAAAAAAAATATTAAAAATTTTATATATAATAATAATATAATTTTTTATATTTATATTTTATATTCATAATTATTACATCAAATATAAAATAAAATATTAAATCATAAAAATAAAAATAAAAATAAAAATAATAATCAGGCTATAATTATTTTTATGATTCAATATTTCAACTTCTATAAGTAATTTAAAGTAATTTTATAACAATATTTAATAATAAAAACCTTTTAAATAATACATAGAATTATTTAAAAAAAAAAATTTTTTTTTATAATTATTCGTTTTTTTTTTTTTTTTTTTTTTAAATATAAATAAATAAATATATTGTATATTACAAAAACCTATAAATCATATATAATAATATAAATTATTATATTATATATAATATTATACTATATATTAATATATTACATTATATATATAATATAATATTAATAATAATAATTTATATGATAAATAAGAAATATTAAAATATTGATAATTATATTATATATTATATATATTATATACCATATTATTATTCAAATATAAATAATAGTATATTACATAAATATATATTAATATATCTAAATAGAAATTTAATATAAATTTTATTTTAATTATTTTTCATTAATAAAACCAACATTTATTAAACCTTATTATGTGAACTAAAGTTTAATGTGAAAATAGCCAGTGTTTTTTTTTTTATTATTATTATTATTTTTATTATTTTTATATTTTGTTTATTAATTTATTATTTTATTATTTAATTTTACTTATTATTATTATTTGTGTATATAAAAAGACTATTACAATTAAACTTTTAAAGTTATCATATAAATATTGCCAATTTTTTAATAAAATCAATATTTATCCTGTTTTTCAAAAAGAAAAAAAATAAATAAATAAATAAATAAATAAATAAATAAAAAACATTATTCATTATTAAATACATATTAATTTGATTATAAAAATTTCCTTTATAATTATTATTATTATTATTATTATTATTATTATTACTATTAATCAAAATTATAGTAAAATTAAAAGGTTTTTTAGTTTTCTTTAATATGTATTACCAAATAAAAAAAATATTAAAGAAAGAAAAAAAGGATTAATAATTAATGAATAGTAAAATATTATATAAATATATTTTATTTGATATTATTAATATATTATATATAATATTATTATATTTATAATATATTATTTTATTAATATTAATTATTGTATTTTATTTTATTTATTATATTATTTATATTTATTACATTATATTATATTATTTATTTATTTATTTATTATTTATTTATTTATTATTTATTTATTTATTTATTTATTATTTATTTATTTATTATTTATTTATTTATTTATTTATTTATTTATTTATTTATTTATTTATTTATTTATTTATTTATTTATTTATTTATTATGGTTAATAAATTTTTACATCAGTAATTAATAATTATTATTATAAATTACTAATGAATTATTTTATATAAAAACATTATATTATTATATATTATTATTTTATATTCAATTTATTTTTTTCGTTTATTATTTTTTTATTTTTCTTTTATTTTATTATATTTTATTATATTTTAATTTATTTTTTCCTTTTTAGGTAGTATAAATCAATGATTTATTTTCATTATACTTATATATATTGTTTATATATGTCCTATTGATTTATTATTATATTTTATATTAATTTTTTCCTTCAATTTCTACTATTGTAAGTTTATTGATATATTAAAATAAATATTTTTTAATTAATTTGTTGTTTAATTTTTTTTTTCTTTTAAAGTTTAATATAACACATTTAATGCAAAATAAAAATTTTTAATAGATTGTTTTTGACATATATAATATAATATATATTTATATATATTATAATACATATAATATATATGTTATAATTCAATGTTCAATAATTGACATATAATATAAAATAAAAAAAAATAACATAAAAAACAAATAATAAAATTATATTAAATAATTATTAAAAAAAATAATAATAATTAATGATAAATTTAGCAATATTGATATTATTTTTAAAAATAATATTAAAAATGAATGAAATAATAATACAGATCATTTATATATATTTATTTATCTATTATTTATATATATATATATTTATTTATTTATTTATTTATTTATTTATTTATTTATTTATTTATTTATTTATTTATTTATTTATTTATTTATTTATTTATTTATTTATTATTTATTTATTTATTTATAAAATAGATTAAAAAATAGTAATAGTTACATTAAGAAGCTTAAAATATATATATCATAACAAATAAACATTAAAACTATTAAAAGAAAAATATATATTATATAATTATTATAGGTTTAATTATTTTTATTCTATTATATTATCAATTGGATAATAAACAAAATTATGTTAATCAAGAATTAATAAATTTATACTTATTTGTATAAACTATTGTATTTATTAATGTAAAATTAACAATAATAATACTTTAATATTGATTAATAAAATTAATATATAATATATGACATAGATAATAGATTGGTTAAGATAACAAACAGAAATAAAAAAAAATTGTATATCCTTTACTAATTTATTATTTATTTATTTATTTATTTATTTATTTATTTATTTATTTATTTATTTATTTATTTATTTATTTATTTTTTATATATATTTATTTACTTACTTATGTATTTATTTATTTATATATTTATTAAGAAATTGTGTAAACTTCTTTTTATTTTATTTTATAATATTATATTATATTAATATAATTCCGATATATTCATGTGAGATAGCACATGATAAGTCTACAAAAAAAAATAATATTGGTATCTGTTATTATTTATGTGTATCCATTTAATTACCAATCTATATTATTGATTTAATAATATTAAACAATATAAATTAATATATTAATAGGTTTTATATATTAAATACTTTTTAATCATCCTAAAATGGAACTCTATTTATTTTACCATTATAAGAAATAATAAAGTTGGTTAATACATTTCGTTGTGGCGCTTTGTTGAAAATGTAAAAGAAAAATTTGGTATATAATATAAAAAATATTAATTTAATAAATTAAAATTAATTGGAGATATAAGCCACATTACACGTGTAATGTAAGATCGATCATTTCATTTACTATTAAACTTACCAAAGAATAATTTTGTAGGGCTTGTCTGTAAAGTGTGTATACCAATTTTTTTATGCGGATTAACTTATTATTCCTAAATAAAATCATTACAATGTAATAAATTTATGTGTATATATAAATGAAAAAGAAGAATACTAATAGAAAAAAAAAAATTTTTAAATTATTCATAAAAAAAAATATATTAAAAAAAAATTATAATAATAATAAAATAATTTTTAATATTATTAAATATTTAAATATTCATAATAAAATAATTTTTAATATTATTAAATATTTAAATATTCAAAAAAATATATAATTTATAATATTTTATTTATTTATATTAAATTTTGTTATTCTTAATTATGTAAGAATAATAATAGTAGAAGAAATTATTTAATGTTATAGTTATGATAATAAACAATATAATAGAAGCAATTATTAATGTTATAATTATTATAATAATAAGCAATATGCAATATGATAGAAACAATAATTAACAATAATTAATGTTATATATAATTTTTAAATTTTAAATATGGTTTATCTAAATGGAATTATAATAATGATATAAAGTTTAAAATAAAGTAAATAAAAGTATAATTTTGTATTAAATATTTTATCATTTTTACTTTAAATTTTTAAAATCAATAGTCATAAATTATTTTATTTCATATTATATCTTATTATTAATAACTATAATTATAATAATCACTAATAAAACTATTATTAATATTATCATGATTAAATATAATATGTATTATTATTACAATTATTATTATATATTTGTATGATAAACAATAATTTTATTAATCATATGATAATATAAAAAACTAATAAATACTTAGATACTTAGTTTTTTTTTTTTTTTATTACATTTATTATTAAATAGTTTATATTATCTATAATTTATTGTTATTAATATTATTAATACTGTCATATAAACTATTATATTAAACGTTTAATATTTTTTATATACATTTTTTTTTATTACATTTATTATTAAATAGTTTATATTATCTATAATTTATTGTTATTAATATTATTAATACTGTCATATAAACTATTATATTAAACGTTTAATATTTTTTATATACATTTTTTTTTTATTACATTTATTATTAAATAGTTTATATTATCTATAATCTATTGTTATTAATATTATTAATACTGTCATATAAACTATTATATTAAACGTTTAATATTTTTTATATAGATTATATTCATTTTCATTTATAAATAAAATTCTATTAATAATTTCATTTTAATTTATATAATATTAAAAAACATTATGTAATTATTGAATTATTAATAAAAAATATTTTTTTATAGTACTGTTAGAATATATAAAAATAATTATAACTCTTTTGTTAGTAAAAAATGCATATATATAATATAAGATAAAAAAAGAACATTATATTTGAATTTATTTTTTAAATTTATTTTCTTTATTTCGCAATCAAAGTAATCAATAAATTTAATTTAAAGTATTAATTTCTTGTGAATTTCATATTACAATTTTTTTTTTGTATTGTTGACTTTTATTGATTATTATGATATTAAAATAAAATGAGAATTAATATAAAATTAATTAAATAATTCTAAAAATAATATACCACACGATATATAATAAAATTACAAAAGTATTATTTTTATAGATTAGGTTATATTTTAATTTGCTATTATATAATAGCTGATTCATTCATCCTATTTATTCTATTATTATTAGTTCGTTTATTTAATATCTATGATATTATCTAAACTTATTTTTTTAAATCAATATTGTTTTCTTATCACGTATTAAATTATTATTATTATTATTATTATTATTATTATTATTATTATTATTATTATTTTACTGTTATTATTATTATTATTATTATTATTATTATTATTATTTTACTGTTATTATTATTATTATTATTATTATTATTATTATTTAACTGTTATTTAAAAATATATATTTTCTAAAGGTTTATTTTTAAACATTCTTTAGTTAATGTTTTTGAAAAAAATAACTTTAAATGATACATTATGAATAAATTTTATGAGTATAAAATATTTTTTTTTCTTGGGTTTTTGTTTTTCTTCAGCAATATAATCATAGTAAATAATAAATAATAATAATGAGGAATGTATGAATCAGTTATTATATAGTAGAAAAATTAATATAAATAAAAATATCATATACTTTTTTTTTTTATCTAATTAATATTATGAAATAAATTAAATGATATTATAGTTATCTTTAGTAAATATATATATAACAGTTAACAAGTCAATGATATTATTATTGTTACTATCATAATTATTGGTTTTTTTTTTTTTAGATATATATTTTTATTCTTTTATATTTATACAATAAAATAATATACATTAAAAATATAAAATTAATAATAAAAATAATTAAAGATATTTTTTTTTCAAATATATTATAATAATTTTCTTTTTTTTTATATATATATATATATATGTGAAAATAATTACAATATATTTTATACATATTAATATATTATTAATATATTATTTATTTACTTTTTTTTTTCTTTTTCTTTTTCTTTTTTTTTTTAAAAAAATTTTTTTTCTAACATACTAATTTATTATAAAATTCTATAATATATATATTAAAAAAGAAATATACAATTTATTCTTTAAAATTATTAAAAAAATCTATATTCTAGAATTTTTTTTAATGGATATAGATTATTAATTAGTAATTGTTATTATTATTATTTTTTAATTAATTAATTAATTAATTCCCCTTTCTTCTATTTTCATTAATCAGTAGTTACATTATTTTTAATACTGATATTTCTTTCTTCAGGTGGAAGACTATTCTTCTTTTCTTCTTCAGGTGGAAGACTAGCTTTCCTTTCTTCTTCATTTGGTTTATCATATGGTATTTCAGATATAATATTAATATGTAATTTCCACAATTTTGGTGTAAACATGAAGACCAAAATAATATCAGCTGATAGAATAATCATCAATGATTGAATAAGGAATAATGTAGTGTGATCAAGACCATTAATATTAACAATAAACATTAAAATAATCATACAAATGACAATACCATAAATAGAAAGACCAATAACCTTAGATTCATTATATTCAGAGTAGACATTCTTAACTTTGTAAGCAAGATAACAACCATAAACTAATGTTAAACCATTATATATAATTAAAATAGTTTGAATGTATTCTCCTAAACTTTCTGTATTTTGACACATATAGTAATGCATTTCTCTTGAAACAACTTTAACTTGTGGTTTCATTCCTGCTGCAACACTCCAAATAGTAACCAAAATTAATTCAAAACCTAAAAGAACACATAAATACATAACTAAGTTTGAATCCTTAACTTGAATATTAACTTTATCGAAAATAACTTTAATTCTGAAAGTTTTAAGAAGAAGAGAGAAGAAAGTTAAACCGAAAGTTAGAACAAGAATATATGGTCTTAAAATACATATGAATGTGGTTGGTTTTCCAATGAAAGTTAAAATACTGGCAAATGCTAATATAATACCAACTAACATAGTAATTAAGAAAAGTGGAGAAGATCTACGAATTTCAATAAAGTTTCTATGCTTAATTAAATAATAAGTAACAATAGATGTAATTAAAATTTCAATAGCTACAATAATAATCATAATAATAGTTGTTGCACTCTTTAATTCGACATATTTATCTTTTTTATTTATATAATATAAATAATAATAATAATTATAATAATGATAATATTAATATAAATAATAATAATAATAATAATGATAATATTAATATAAATAATAATAATAATAATAATAATACAAATAATAATAATAATAATAATAATAATAATAATAATAACATTTTTTTAAAATAATAGATATTATTATAAATTTTAATATTACTATACTATTATAGTAATATTAAATTATATGTAAATACAATTTAATACTATAATAATATTTATAAAAAAAAGCTTTTATTTATTACCTTCGAAATAATCTGAGAATGTTGACATTAAAGATTCTAAAGTAATTGCTTCTGATGATTTATCACCTGTTATATCCATTTCATCTTCAGTTGCTGCTTTAAAGAATTGTTTAGCTGTTTCGAAAAATTCATTCAATTTATCTAAGAAAGATTCTTGATAGAAAACACTATAGGTTGATATAACATGATCTTCTGCAAGGCCTAAGAAAAATTCACAATTTATTCTTTTACAATAATCAGAATCCTTTTTGTAACCATCTAAAATATTTTAAAAAAGAAATAATAAATGTAATAAAAAAATTAAAATATTAATATTTAATATTAATATTAAATAATATTTTATTTTTATTTTATTATCATTTTTTTTATATAATTAAAATATTTATACAAATATATTATTTACCTTCTAATAAAGAATGATAAACAGGAATATCATAGAATATATTAGCTTCAATTAAATATTCCATAAATGATTTACTTGAAAATGTTTCAACTAAAAGAACAGCATCATTGAAATTACTTTCTTGAACTGAACTAGCAACACAAATATAAATACCTTTATTAATTGCTCTTGAACTTTCATACCTATCATCAGAATATAACATTTTAGCAATACCAAATTGTGGTCCTTCTTTTTGACTATATTCGTATGTAACATTATATAAAAAGCTTGACCAATTTCTCATATATAAAGCTTTTTCATCATTAAAACGAATAACACCATATTCAGAATTTAAATGCCAAGCATATTCTTTTGTATTTTATTATTATTATTATTATTATTATTATTATTATTGTATATATATATATATATTTAAAAAAGTAATAATAAAAAAAATATTATTTAATATTATATATATTAATTTATTATAAACAAATAAAATAATATAATATCATTATAAAAATTATTATTAATATATTTACCATCAATAATTTCCTTATCGAAAAGCTGTTTAAATTGATTAATAGTATGATTAGTTTCACTTTCTACGACTTCATAAGTAATTGGCTTTCTAGTATTTAAAAC
Source organism: Anaeromyces robustus (assembly GCA_002104895.1). NCBI lineage: Eukaryota > Fungi > Neocallimastigomycota > Neocallimastigomycetes > Neocallimastigales > Neocallimastigaceae > Anaeromyces > Anaeromyces robustus. The sequence goes on along the minus strand of MCFG01000217.1, from coordinate 45,195 downwards.
ATTTTCAAATAAATTGTAATAAAATTCACGGTATTCTATATTATTATATATATTAAAAAATAAAAATAAATAAATAAATTTAAATATTTTTATTGTTTTAATTTATTATATTATATTTCATTTTATATATATATATATTAATTTATTCATTTTCATTGTTTTATTTTAATTTATTTTAATTTATTTTATAATATTATATTATATTTCAATTTTAAACATATATATATTAATTTATTCATTTTCATTTTTTATTTTATTTCAATAATATTTTATTAGTTTTTTTTTTTTTTTTTTTAATATCACAATAATTTTACTTCATAAATTATTTAAAATTTTTAAGTTTGTTGAATATATATATAATTTTAATATTTAAAAATAAAAAAAACAAATTTTTTTTACTATATTTAAATAATTACCATTAAATTGTCCGATGTAAACAGTATCAGTTCTTGAGAAATTTGGGATATCATCAATATAATCAATTTCATTACTTAATTGGGCCCATGTTTCAGGTGGGTGTGGTTTAATATCTTGTCTATAATATAAAATACCATAATCTAAAAATAATGGCTATAATTATCATTTGTTTAATTTTTTTTTTTCAGTCATTATAAATGAGTTTTAATTTTTAATTTATTATTTAATTTTTTTTTAAATTATTTTAAAATTTTAAATTATATATAATTTTTAAAAAGAAAAATTATTGTCAAAAAAAAATTTATTAATTAAAAAAAAAAAAAAAGCAATATTTAAAATATATTATTAAAAAATTTTAATAGAAAAATATATTAATATAGGACTTACTAATGCATGAACCTCTTTTCTGTTATTTACTTGAAGATCTTTTAATAATTCTCTAAATATTTCACCATCTTCATCATCTGTCATACGATTAGCAATTGTTTCATTAATATAACTATAAATAGGTTTTATTTGAGCATAATGATAATCATATAATGCTGGTTCTATCATTGCAACATCACATTTATATAATGAAAAACTTTTTACATAATCTTCCATAGTTTGATAATAACTATATTGTAAAGTCATTTTTGATCCTATTATTGATTCATATGCTTCATTGAATACATCTTCATATTTTTTATATTTTTCAGGAAAACATAATCTTAATCCAAAAATATTTTGCACTTTTTTATTAATTATTTTTTTAAATAATATGAAAAAAAAAAATAAAATACAATATTTTATTAATAAAAATTATTTTCATTTAAATAATATAATTTGTATTTGTTTTCCTTTTTTCTTTATTTTTTTTTATTGTTATTGTTAATATGATAATTATTATATATTAATTTTATATTATTTTATATGATTCGGATTTTTTTTTATTTTAATTTGTTATTTATACCTAATAAAAGTGCACATTGCAAAAAAACTATTATTTTTTTCATTTTGTTTTATTATGTATATGTATAGTTTTGTTATTAATTTTATTTTAAAAAAAATTTAACAAAAAAAAATGCTATAATTAATAACAAAATTTCAAATAACAAAAAAAAAAAACAAAACAAAAAAAAAAGAAAAAAAATAAAAACAAAAAAAGTTAAATATTACTATAATGATTTTTTATTAAATAAATAAGTATATAAATAAATATAAATAAATAAAAAGAAGATAAAAAAAATAAATAAAAATAAAATATAAAAATAATAATACAAAAAAAAACAAAAAAAAAAAATATAAATAAAAAAACTTTAAAATAAAAATAAATATAAAATTAAAATTAATAAATATAAAATTAAAATTAAAATTAAAAATAAGATTAAAATTAAAGTTAAGATTTAAAACTAAAAAGTATTCGAAAAAATTGAATATGATGAATAATAAGAATTACTAAAAAAAAAATTATTAATTTATGGATTTGAGTATTGTTTAATATAAATAAAAATATATATATATATATATTAAAAATATTATAAAAATCTTATAAATCAAAAAATAAAAAAAAAAAAAAAAAAAAAAATTAAAAAAAGAACTTTTTGTAAAAATCTTTATCTATATGTATATTTTAAAAATAAATTTCAATATTTTATTTTATTTTATTTTATATTTCACTTTTTATTATTATTTTTTTAAAATATAGTAATTCTTTCATACTTTTATTTATAATATTTTTATACAATTTTCTAATTATAAAAAATTGTATCATATTATTTAATTGTTTTTTTTTTTTTTTTTTAATGTCTTAATTTGTTTTACATATTTAATTATTTTTATATTAAAATATAAAAAATTATTATATGTATTACATTACAATATAAATAATTTATTATTTAATTAATTAATAATTAAATATTATTTCATTTAATTTTTCTTTTTTTCATTAAAATTATTAATTTGTATTAATCATAATATTAATTTATTATTTAGTAGACTTTCATCTAGGATATATAATTTTTTTATATAAAACTCCTTTTAATTATTATTGTTATTATTATCATTACCTTTATTATTATTATTTTTATTATTATTTTTATTATTATTATTTTTATTATTATTATTGTTATTTATTTATTCGTTTATTCATTTATTTATTAGCATTATTATTATTATTATTATTGTTGTTGTTAAATATTATTATTGTTACTTCTATTGCTATTATTATTATTACTTTTATTATTATTATTATTATTATTTATATTATAAAGATGTTATTTATTATATTATTTATTGAATAAAATTAGTATATTTTATAGAAACTATGGCTATAAACTTTATACATATATATAAATGACTTATTTATTTTAATTTCTTTTACTAATACAAAAAAGAGTTTTCATATGAAATGATTCTCATATTTTATAATTATTATTTTTTTTTAAATATTCTTATTTTAATTTTATAATAATCATTATTTTATATTAACTTTAAATAAACAAAAAAGTAATAATAATAATAATAATGATAATGATAAAATTTAAAATTATAGTTTATATTCATCATTATAAATTATTTCTTCCTTTGCATATAAACATTAATAAATAAAATATAAGTTAAATATAAAAATTTATTTTTAACTAAAGAAAAATCACATAAAACAAAAACTTTGTAAATTTTAATGTTCTATTTTTATAGATTTAAATTTCTTTTAATCATACAATTTATTTATTTATTTATACAATTTATTTATTTATTTATTTATTTATTTATTATTATTAACTATTACTATAATTATTATTTATTATTAATTACTATTATTATTATTATTATTAACTAATATTATTATTATTATTATTATTATTATTAACTATTATTATTATTTATTAATATTAACTATTATTATTATTATTATTATTATTATTAATATTAATTATTAATTATTACTATTATTATTAACTATTATTATTATTATTTTTTATTATTTATTATTATTATTATTTATTATTATTTATTATTATTATTAACTATTATTATTATTATTAACTATTATTATTATTATTATTATTAATATTAATTATTAATTATTATTATTATTATTAACTATTATTATTATTATTATTATTATTATTATTATCAGTTATTATAAAAGTGTTTTTTTTTTTTTTTTTGAATTCTTGAAATAATAAAACATATTTTTTAAATTATTTTTAGAAATAAATATAAAAAGTTAATAAATAATTCATTATTTAATTTATAAATTATATAATAACACTAAAGTGTATAAATATTTATTATAATTCAGACAAAATTATAATAATAAATATGTATAAAAGCTTTTTCATTGCAAATATTTCTTTTTTTTTTTCTTTTTTTATTTTTTATTTATTCTTTTTTTTATTCTAATTATTATGGAATTAATTTATACTATATTACATTAAATTAATCTACATTAAATTATTATTATCTATCTATCTATTTATTTTATTTTATTATTTTTTTCTCTATTTTTAACATTTTTATTAATTATTTCATATAAGAATCAAATAATTCTTTTATTTTTTTATCTCTTTTAATATAATCATAAGCTGTATAATTATGTCTATTTGTCATTTGAGTGTCTGCACTAAAATACAAAAGGGTATTAATGACTTCATAATTCTTATATTCACATGCTAATATTAAAGCGGTATTTAAATCATTATCCATTTCATTTATATTTACATTATATTTTAGTAATAATTTTACAATTTCATCATTACCATTGATACTTGATATCATTAATGGTGTTTGTCCTTGACTATTTTTAATATGAGAATTAGCATTATGTTTTAATAATAAATCTACTAATCGAATATTATTATTTTTGCATGCATAAAATAAAGGTGAATCACCAGTACTATCAGGTAAATTAGGGTCAGCATAATTTAATAATAATAATTCAGTACATCGTGAATTATTATTTTTTACAGCAAGAATTAATGCTGTTTCACCCATATTATTCATATCATTAATCTCAGGATTATGTAATAGGATACAATTCATTATTTTATCAAATCCATAAATACTACTTATCATTAAAATTGTATTACCATTTTGGGAATCGCTTTGATTAATGTAAGCCCCATTTTCTAATAAATATTTCACTATTGAATAATTATTATTCAAAACTGCAGTCATTAATAAGGATGAACCACTAACTTGATCAATATAATTTATATTACATTGTTGATGTTTCAAAACATATTCTGCTGCTTCAGTATAATCGATTTTAACAAAAGCTAGTAAAAGATTATCTGTAAATTTGTAATTCTTATTATAAGATAAATATTTGAAAAGCAATTTTACTATATCCATGATATCATCTGATATGTCTAAGGATTCATTACAATTAAATTTATTATCTATGAAAATTTCAATATTCTTCTCTAAATATCTTTTTTCTAAATCATAATTTACCAATAATTCTAATTTTTTAGTACTTTTATTATTAATCAAAATGTCAAGTGCACTTTCACCTTTATTGTTCATTAATGAAAAATCAATATTTGAATTTAAATGAATTAGTGTTTCAAAGGTCTTATCATCATTTTGTTTTTGAGAAGCTATTAATAATGGTGTATTACCCTCTTTATTTAATAAATTTACACGTACTGGAATACATAACAACATTTCAATAATATCTATATTTCCATTAATACATGCTAAATGTAATGGTGTATTTCCATCATTATTTTGGGTATCATTTTCAGCACCATATTTCATTAATAATTCCATACATGAAATATGATTATTGGAACAGGCTAGAGAAAATGCTGTATTATTATTCCTATCTCTTGTATTGATATCCTTAATTTTATCAATAATCATTTCGACTTGACGTGTTAAACCATTTTCACATAAATACATCAATGAATTTTTCCCATACCAACTTGTTAAATTATAATTCGGATTTAAATTTAATAAAAGATTCATGATATCTATATTGTCATTTTTACAAACAGTCATGAAAGCAGTTTCATTCCACATACCATACGGTTTATTTATATCTGCATTATGTTGTATTAAGAATTCAACTATTTCTAAATTTTGATTTTCACAGGCTTGCATTAAAACACTTTTTAAATTACTATGACTTCCATTGACATCAACATTTTTACATTCTACTAATTTTTCAATGATCTTTTTATTATTATTTTTACAAGCTATAAATAAAGCGGTTTCACCATTTTTATTTTTTATTGTTACTGAAGCATTATTATCTAATAATAATTCAGCAACTTCATTTTGATCCTTTTCCAAGGAAGCCATTAATGCAGTATTACCAGATTTATTTCTTTCATCAATGGATGCTTTTCTATTCAATAATTCTTTTACAATGGAAATATCACCACATTCAGCAGCTGTTATTAATGGTGTATTTTTCCTTTGGTTTACTAAATTAATTTGAATACCCTTTTGATTTAAAAGTTCAATAACTATTTCTAATTGATGATTAAAACATGCAATAATAAGTGGAGTATTACCATTAAAACATTTATAATTAATATCAACAGGATATTTTAATAAAAATCGAACAAGTTCGATATTTTTTTTAAGACATGCCCAAATTAATGGAGTTCTCCTTTTATCATCAAATATATTTACATTTGCATGACGATTAATTAATTCTTCCATTAAAGGTATATTTACATTATGACATGCAATAATTAATGCTGAATTACCATTATTATCCTTTTTTTCTGTATTTGCTTTAGCATCTAATAATATTTTTGCCATTTCAATATCATTATTACTACAAGCGATAATTAAAGGGGTTCTCTTTTGATTATCTTCCGTATTTATATCTGCATTATGAGATAATAAAACTTTTACTAAATTATATTTACCCTCTTTACAAGCCGATAATAACACAGTATTAATGTCTTCTTTATTTATGATAGAAGGACGTTCAAATAATAAACTTACAATTTCCATATTTTCAATATTACTAGCAATAGATAAAGGTGTTTCATTTTGGCGATTTCTAAAATTAATATTAGCCTTGATTTTCAAAAAAGATTGAATAATATCTATTCTTTCATATTTACATGCATAATGAAAAGCATACCAATCATTGTTACTTTTTAATTTTTGAAACTGTAAAGGGTTATTCAAAAAATCATTAATAATAGGATTATTATTAGGATAATAAATTATAGACAATGTCAATAATATGTCTACATCAATATTAGCTTTTGAATTCTGTTTAATTATTTCAATTATGGAATGATTTGCTAAAAGTTCATCTACTTTAGTGATAATATCTGATAAGATTTGATGAATTTTATCATCATTTGAATTAACTTTATTTTCATATAGGTCTATACACATTAATTTTTCCTTATAATACAAATAAAGATAAAGTTCTAAATTTTTATTTTTTAATTGGGTAATAACACTATCATTGGCGAAAAATATATCATGAAAATAAATATCATTTAATATAGCCGTAAAAAATACTGTCTTTCCACTACTTTTATCCATTAAAAAAATATCCTGATTTTGAGATAAAGCAAACTTTATTAATGTTTGTTTATTTTCAGTAGAGTAGGTTTCATTTGATAATACTTTTTGAATAAAACTATTAGTATAAGAATTTTCAGTATTAATATCAATACCATTATTGACAAATACTTTACATATACTAATAATATCAAAAATTGAAACATTAAAACTCAATAATATATTTAAATTACTTAAAAAAATATAGTACAATTTTATTATATTTCCTTCTCTATTTGGATCGGCAAGTGAATTGATAAAATAAAAATTTAAAAGAAATTTAATAGGTTTAATTTTTAAATTTCTAAATGCATAATGAAAAATAGTTTCACCATTTTCATCTTCTTCAAGTAAATCAACAAAATTTGATTTTGAATTATGAAATAAATATTTTAGAAAATCTGAATCTCCAATCTTAATTTGATGTCTTCTTAAATTTAATAAGGATAAAACTGTAGCTTTATCAATTACCATTATAAAATTAAATAATAAGAAAAATATTTCATCATTTTCAACATTAACATCTAATGCAAGTTTTAAAATGTAAGATTTAGAGGTAACAACATTATTGAAACCGTTACTTTTTATATCATTGATAAACCGTTTTATACGATTAACATTTTTTGATTTTAATAAATTAATTAGTTGTTGTTCAGGATTATAAAATCTTTTGTAAAACATAATTTTATTATTTTATTATTTTAATTTTTTGCCAATAATAATTAAAATAATTAAAATATGTATTTTACTATATTATTAAGAAAAATATAAAAATATATTAAAACTTTCACCTTTTATATTTTTTCATTAAAATTTTAATTTCTGAACCACTAAATTATTAAATAATTAATCATGAATAAATAAATGAATAAATGAATAAATAAATAATTAAATAAATAAAGATAAATAAATTAATAATTAAATATATATATATATATATATATATTTAATTAATTAATTAATTAATAAATACATAAATAAATAAATAAATAAAAAAATAAATAAATTTAGATTATCAAATAATCAAATACATAAAAGTGGTAAAAGCAAATATTTATAATTTAGAAATAATTATTTTATATAATAGTAATGATTATATTTATATATTATAATATGTATATGAATTTTTTATTATTGTAATTTTTTTTTTAACTTATTTGTGGTAATCTTCAATATTTTTTTTTATTTATATATTTTTTTTATTCTTCCATTGTATTTATAATAACAACTAATAGATACATAAAACAAAAAAGAATTATTTTATATCAAAAAATTAGAATTAAAATAATATGACAAAAAATGGTAAAATATATATAGTATATATATATATAAAGAAAGGGAAAAGATATATTAGATATATTTTGGATTACGTAAAAATATATATGTAAATATTAAATAAAATAATAATTATATATTTGATATATACGTCTATATATAAATATTATATAGATTATATAACAAATTACTGAAAAATGTATAAATTAAATTATTGTAATCCATTGTATAATAAAATATTAATGAATGAAATGAAAGTAAAAATAATTATAGAATTTAAATTATTTATTATGAGAAACTGATGTCGTTGTTGGAGTATCAATAGTTAGAGTTTCGTCAGATGAATAAACTTTATATTCATTATTTTGATTAATATATTGCTCATTATTATTATTCTTTTCATTATTATCATTGTTAATACTATTGTCACTTTTATTACTATTATTATTAACTGAATTAATTATATAATTATTATTTTTATTGTTACTAAAACTATTAATATTATTATTATTATTATTATTATTATTATTATTATTATTATTGTTGTTGTTGTTGTTGTTGTTACTGTTATTATTAAGACTACTATTTGAATGTAATTTACTCTTTGGATAATAATGTTTATTATTAGAATTATATGATTTCATATTTTGATATTTTGGAAATGGTATAGGATTAGCATACTGAGATGATGCAACATAAAATACTTTCATATATGGTGTATTAGCAGTAGAATAACAAACATTATTTGTATTTGGAACACCAAAAGTATTCTCTTTTGAATTATTAATATTTACAGGATAAGCAGCATTGTGATTATTATATAAATTCTATAAATATATATAAATTGAATAATGATAATAATAAACATAATTTAATATATTAAATAAAAAAAGTTTAATATTAATATATAAATATAAAAAATATATATTATATATGAATATGTAATTACCATTACCGAACTGCTAACATGATATGCAGCAATACCACCCATTTCTGCAGGATTACCAATTAAAATTGGACTTGCTGATATAGTTGGGGTATTAATTGGTTTTCCCATATTAAGATTAACTGGATTATAAAATTTATATGGTGAATAATATGGAATTTGATTATTGTTATTATTATTGTTTTTATTATTGTTGCCATAATATTTTTGATTATTGGAACCGTTACGATAGCCAAATTTATTATTCATAAAATTATTACGATTGTGGTAATGATTATTTTTATTTATATAATTATTATTACTATTGTTATTATTATTATTGTTATTATTATTGTTGTTGTTGTTATTATTATTATATTCATTTGAATATTTATTATTTGATTTAAATGGGAAATTTATATTTCTATTATTATTATTATTATTATTATTTCCAAATGCATTTGAACCTTCTCTGTAATGACCATTATTATCTCTATAATTATTTTTTCTATTAAAATTATTTTTATAATTTTGATGGAATATAGGATTATAAATTTGACCAGTGAATGGATGTCCATAAGTTTGAGAATTACCAATAATATTATTTCTAAAATTATTATATCCAGAATTAGTTTTTGATTCTGATGCACTTTCTTGTTTCTCTTCTTTATTATTATTTAACTCAGTTGTTAAAGTTTTATCAAGTTCATCTTGTCTATGACCATCAGTATCCTTTATATTAAAAGTATTAACAATATTTATTTCATTTTCATCACTCATATTTTGATATAAACTATATTAATGTAATAATATAAACAATTATAAAAATTATTAACAACAATAACAATAATAATAATAATAATAAATAACAATAACAACAACAACAACAACAACAACAACAACAATAATAATAATAATAATAATAATAATAATAATAATAATAATAATAATAATAATAATAAATAATAAGTAATTAATAATAATAAAAAAATAATAATTAGTGAAATAATTATAAAATAATATTTACGTATTTCCATCATCAATAAAATAGGTTTTATTTTCAATATTTTTTCCACTACATTGTAAAGATCCGAACTGAAGTTCTATTTTTGACATTTCTAATAATGAAATATTATTTTTTATATTACTTAAAGAAAAAGTATTTTTATTAGCTTGTAATATTAGAGTATCATCTTTATCACTTTGATCTTTTGATTCCTCATTATTATTATTGCTATTATTATTTCTATTCAATTTTTTAGCAATTTTTTCATTTAATTCATCAATTTTACTTTTATTTTCAACTAAAGTAATATCACTATCTCTTTTTTTTAAAGTATTAATATTATTTTCATTCTCTTTTTCAATATTAGATGTATCAATATTTGAGATTTCTGCTATTTTATTCGTATCTACTAGTATCTTATTTTCATTATTTTCCATAATATCATTCTTTTCATTATTATTGATTGATGAATTATTTATATTTTCTTTTTCTTGTTTATTAGAATTATCATCTAACTCTTTAATATTATTATTAGATATTTGATTTATATCATCATCAATAGATACTACTTCTTTTATTTTACTAGCTTCATTTACTCTATCATTGTCATTTATTTCAGTTTTTTCTTTATCATTATTTTCATTTTTTGGCTTATTTGATGACATAATTTCATTTTTACCATCAGATACCTTTTCTTCCTTAATATTTTTAGTTATAATGGTCATATTTTTTTCTTCATTTTTATCAAGATTTTCTTCATCTGGATTACTTCCTTTGATAGTTATTTTTATAGAGATTGTTTCATTTGAATTTTCTTTAGAACTTTTAATTTCTTTTCTAATTACACGTTCTGTAGTGGATTTTTTTTCAATATATACTTTGCATTCACCATTATCTGTTTTAGGTCTTATATTTATTAAAAAATATTATATATAAATAAAATATATTATGTTAATAATCATTATAATAAAATAAAAAATAATAATAATACATATATTATTATTATTATTAATTATTAAATATTAATTATTTACTTTGCAATTTGAGCCCATGATAATTTTTTAGTTTTAGTATCAGATTCAATCAATTCTCCTTTATTAGCTTTTAATATATTATTATTATCATTTGAAACTTTTTTAGAATTATTAGATATAATCTCTTTATTATCAATACTTTCCATTAATTTATTATTATTATTATTATTATTTGATGTTGCAGTTGTAATTGTTGTTTCTGTCATTTTCTTTATATCTTTTTCCTTTTCCTTTTCTCTTTCTCTTTCCCTTTCTTTTTCTTTTTCAGTAGAATTTTTCTTTTTAAATTCATTTTTCTTATATGAACGATAACTTCCACCGAAATAGTGTTTATGATAATAAGAATCATTATAATTATTTGATTTATTCTTTCCTCTTCCACTATTACTATAATTCTTTCCATAGTATTTTTTATCATTTTTACTTTTTGCTGATAATGAATTCTTATTTGAATTATTATTCTCATTAGTTATATTATTTTTTAAAATATTATATTCATTTGTTTTATTAATCATATTTTTGGTATCATTCTTTAAGTTAGAAGTTTTTTCATTTGGTTTATCATTTACTCTAGATAATTCATTTTTATTATCATTATTATTTTCATTATTGGTTAATTTATCTTTTGTATCAGTATGAATTTTTATAGATGAAATAGTGTTACTTGGTGTTATTAAAGTATTCTTTTCATCTATTAATAAATATATTAAAAAAAAAAAAAAAACTTAAATAATTAATTATTTACAAAATAAATAATATGAAAATTTTATAATAATATATATTAAAATAGATTTTTCTTTTGCATTTAATACTTTACCTAATTTATTATCAGTTATATCATTCTTTTTTACTTTTTTAGCTTTAACCTTTCCCCATTGTTTAGCATTGCCTAATATTATATTTATTATACAAAAAATTATACAATTATTTTTTGAATTAATATATTATTATTATTTTTCATATCATATTAATATATATTTGAATTAAATATTTAATATACTATTTTCCCCTAACCTTCCATTATCCAAGAAATTGCAGCATCCAAATCTCCTTCAACATCATAAAGTGTAGTTAATAAATCTTCTTTTTCCCAATTTGGAAATAAATCTTTAAGTGATTTAATTTTATCTGTAACATCACCAATATTTTTATTTACTTTATTAATTTTGGACTTTTTATTATGTATAATTTTTTCTACAGCTAATTCCATTGCCTTTTTTTTTTTATGTAATAACAAAATGAAATTTATGTTTTTTAAATTATTATAAAATTCTATAAAATACTTTTTTTATTAAAATTCTAAAAATGATTACTTTATTATTTTTATAATACTAATTTTATTAAATAAATTATTTTTCATTAATATTACAATTTTAATAAGGTATAATTATAATTTAATTTCGTTTTAAATGATTTGATTTAAAATAATTATTTTTCTTATATAAATATGTTAATTTTTTTCTCAATTTAAATATCGTCTATCACATAAAAGAATATATTTTACTTTTTCTTTTTGGTATTATTAATAAAAAAATTATTTATATATATATAAAATTAGTTTAGAAAAGTGGTTATAATATTCATTAAATATCTTAAAATATTTTCATAAAAAAAAAAAGATAAAATATTTTAAGATAAAATAAAATAAAATTAAAAAAAAAAAAAAAAAAAAAAAAAAATAGATTAAAACTTTTTTAAAATATTTTAATTATTAATTTTATTAATTAATATTTATATATAACTATATATGAATAATATTTATGATATTTAATATTATTCCTTTATAATAAGATTAAGTAAAATAATACAAAAAAAGCATTTAGTATATTTTTTTTAGCAGTTAAATATTGTTTTTAATTATTTAAATAATTATTAAATATAATACTATTTTATATTATAATTATTAAAAATATATATATAACAGTATATTTTTATAATTTATTATTTAAACGTTTTTTTTCTTTTAACATAAAAAAATATTAATAAATAAGTGATTTAATTAAATTTAATTATATAAGAAAAAAAATTTTTTTTAATTATTTTTTTTTTTTATTTTTATTTCTTTTATTTATTTTTTTTATATTAAATTAAAGTTTCCTTTAAAAGAAATTTTTTTAATTAAATTTTTTTAATTCAATATATTAAAATTATTTTATATATTAATCTCTATATATTAATCTATATAATTTATTATATAATTTGTATATAAATAAGTATATGTTAATATATATACTTTAATCTTTTTTTTTTTAAATTGTTTTTTATTTTGTATTAAAGCCAATATATTTTTTTTATTAAATCTTTTTAACTTTTCCATTATATATAATATATTATATAACAATATAATCATACTATTTATAGTATAATTATTTATATTAGAATTATTAAAAATAATTAATTAGTTATTTTGTATTTTGTTACAATAAAACCTTTAACTAGATATAAAAGGGAAAAAAAATATAACTACTTATAAGCTTTAATTAATGGTTTAATTACGATTTATTAGACTTAATCAAAAATTATCATTCTTAATAATTAGTTTTTTTATTTTCTTAAAAAAACATACATTAATAATAAGAATAGTAATAATAAAAATTTATATTATTGTTATCCTTATTATTAATGTATTCTTTTATATCAATTTATATATTTTAAATAAAAATATTATTCATAAATATATATAATTATATATAATACAATTCATTACCAAAAATAAGTGTAGATCTAAAATTTCTAATACATATTTAAATGTTACATAATAATTTTAAACAATATTATATGAAATATGAAATATATGTTTCATTATTGATTATCAATTATGTATTATATAAAGATAAATATATCACTAAAATGGCATAACTATATGTATTTTTAACAATTTGAATTTTTAATAAATAATATGAACAAATAATAAAAAAAATCCTTATAAAATATTCTTCAATTTAAAAATTTTAATTTATATATATATAAAAATATTATTACTTTTTTTTTTGTATTATGTATAAAATTTATATTTTTAATAAATGTATTCCACATTCCAGAATATATACAAATACGTATTATTATTTGAACTTTTTTTTCATTCTATTTTTATTAATTTTATTAATATACTTTTGATTTTGTAATTTTATTTTATATAAATATAATTTTTTTTTATTATTATTATATTATATATATTATATATTATATAATTGATACATAGATTTCTTTATAAAGTCGGAGTACAAAAAATTTTTTCTTATATATCAATTAGATTTAAATAAATAATCTTCAATTACTATTAATTCTTTTATATATATTTATATATATACATTTAAAAAGTATTAGCAGCAATTTAACAATATAATATTTTCTAATGAGAAAAAAAAAAAATTTTTTTTTCAAATTAATAAAAGGATTTAATTAATTCTATATACCAATTTTAATATATAAAAATATTATAAAAATATTTATATTTAAAACTTGAAAATAAATTAAAAAAAAATTATGATTATAAAAAAAAAACAATATATAAGTATTAATTATATTCTTATAGTTGGTTTGTCCAACAATAACAACAAAAATTTAAAAAAAAAAAAATTCTTTTTTTAAAATTAATAAATCTTATACTAAATATATTCTATATAATATAGCATTATTAAATTAAAGTTTATATTATATATTATTGAGATAATTAAATTAACTAATTTTTTGGTAATATAAATTATTTAATATATTATAATTTTAATATATTAAAAAAATAATTAAAAAAAAAATCAAAAAACAAAACTTGATTATATATAAACATATTTATCAATTTAATATAATAACAATAAACCTTTTTATAAAAGAAAGATTTTTGATAAAAAAAATTAAAATAAACAAGATAACATAAAGAATTTTTATAATAAAAATTTGTTATAATTTAATTAAATTTAATTACATAATAAATATATAAATAATTTTAAGATTAATATATAAGCTGTTTAACATAGGAGAAACAAAATAATAATAATAATAATAATAATAAAAAATAGGAAAAAAACATTATAAAAAAATTGGACATTAATATTCTAGTAATTATTTGTATAGAAGTTATTTATAAAACATTAAGAAGAAATAAAAAAATAGATAAAATATATAAAAAGGGGGGAAATAATTAAGACAATAAAATAAAAAAGAAAAATATATTTCATATAAATGGCTGAAGTTCATATTATAGGTTCAATAACAGGAGCTTCGGGATTTCCTTCTGCAAATTTATCATGTAAATGGAGTATGGTTGCTGGAGAAGAATGGACTTTATTAGAAGGATCAATAAAAGGACATACACAAGTTGACTTACCAGTTGTATGTAACCTTAACTACAACTGATTATAATAATAAAAAGAATATATATATATATAATTAATTTTTACACTTTTTTTTTTATAAATAATAAAGGATGCTCGATTTAGTGTTTGGTCTCATCCAATAGGTTATTATATATCTATTAATATATTTACATATTCATTATTTTATATAAATAATAAGTTGAATAGATAAACTTATACAATGTATATCTTTTTTTTTTTTCTAATAATTATTATGTGTAAAAAAATTATTATTAATCCTTATAAAAATTCTTTAAAATAATAATAAAAAAAGATGTTCATTATTCAACTAAATCAATAAAAGGATGGCCAAAATTACAATTCCAAATTTTTCATCAGGACCGTTTTGGAAGAAATGAATTATGTATGTCAATAATATCAGTATTTTTTAAAAAGGAAATAAAAAAAAAAAAAAATAACGTTTATAATAAATATTATATTTATTTGAAATTTATGGGATTTCTATTTGAATTAAATATAATTTATATATATAGATATAAATATATAAAATATTAACATGTAACAATACAATTTATATTTTGTGATATACTATATATATATATATATTATAATTAAAAAGATGGATATGGATTTATACATGTACCTACAACTCCAGGAATGCATGAATTAGAATGTATGACATGGAAACCACTAGCATCAAATTCAAATAAATTATGGGGTATATATTCCTTTTTATTACATATAATATATATATATATTTTATTTTATTTATTTATTATAATATATAATATTCTTTTTCTATTTCTAATTATAAATTATTTAAATATTAATACACTAATTACTTAATTTACTTTCCTATATGTATCTATTTAATTATTCATCCATTTATTGATTACTTTATATATTATATATAGAATTTTTCCTTGGAGCCTCATCACAACTACGTGATACAGATGTAATTCATAATGGAGCAGATAGATTTAGATTAGTTACTGCTACAATGGGAAAAGTTCATTTAGAACTTGGTATCATACTAAGAAACTTTTCAAATTATGGAATTAGCATGAATTAAAAAATAATAATAATAATAATAATAATAAATAATGATAGAATATAATTACAACAATAATAATAATATACTAATAAAGCAATTTAATATATCTTTTTATTCAATCTGTTACATAAACCAACTTTATATAAATAATCCATATAATTTAATATATCATTAAAAAATTTTTTCTTTTAAAATTTATATATACAATTTTTTAATTTATTAAATAGAAATACATACATATATATAAATATATTATAAAATAATATAAATTTTACATTATATTCATATATATATTATAATATATCATATTTATAATATTGTTTTTCAATTGAAATGTCTATTAATTATTAATATATTAATTATACCAAATATAAAATATATATACACCTTAAAAATACAAAAATAAAAATATTTATATCTACAAAATTAAAAAGTACACAAAATAAGTTAAAAAATATTTATATTATATATCATTTTATGTATTATTGATTTGCTTAATATATATATATATATATATATATATTTTTCCCTTTGTTTTTTGCCTAAGTTTTTAAATTATGCATAATAAATATGAAAAAAGAATATATATATTTATGATAATGAAATATTTAAATATTTTATTTTTATTAATAGTATTTTCATATCTATGAAAATCATTTTAATATATTTAATTATTAAATATATTATAAAAAATGACTTATATAATTTGATTAAATTATTTCTACAATTTTTTTTTTTTTTTATAAAACAAGTAAAACTAATAATGTTGTATTATAAATAATATTAAAATGAAAATGAAATTAAGTTATAATAAATAGATAAAAAATCTAATGTTTTAAATATATAAAAGTAATTAATAAATGAAAAAATATAATAAAGAAATCTATAAAAAGTCACGTTTCTTAGTTGTATTCATGTATGGTCTATAAGTCCATTCAACATCAGCTTCTGTAATATCAGCTGTACCAAGTTTAATTTCATATAATTTCATTTCAAATCTTGGACCAACTTCAGCAAGTTGAATATCTTGACCAACTTTGTAATATACATGATGACTAGATTTTATATATTATATATATATTGATATAATTTGATTAAATATAGACATATAAATAAATAATAAAAAGATAATTAATTAAACGAAAAGTATAATAATAATATGTATAAACAAATAATTAATTAATTAAAATTAATAAATACCGGAAAGATATATAATCACTATCATTTGAAAAAGTAATAACACGTTTACTATCATCCTTCGGTACTGGGAATAAGTATTTTAATATATTACTAACCTTTTTTTTAAAAAAATATATATATATCAATTAATAAATATATTATATAAAAATTCTATATATAATTGATTATATTATAGATTTATATTATATATAGATATAAAATTTACCCTTGTACCCAATTTTGTAGTAAAGTTATTAAATATTAAATGTGGATAGGCTTCAGAAACAGTACCTCTATCTGGGATATCATGTCTTAAAACAACATTATTTAAGGTAAAGTAAGCTGTTGGACCATATGGGAAATGAGAAACAATCAAACCATCTTTAGTATAATATATTATTCAAAAAAAAAAAACATATATATATATATATATATTTTATAGATTTATAAAAAAAAGTAAAAAAAATTATTATCTTGATTATAGAAAATTATATAAATATAAATGAAATAAATATATATATATTTCTTTTAAATATAAAACTTACCAGGTTGACCTCTATGTTCATGTAAAATAATTAAATCGGTAACTTCATTTGATTTACAAGCATTGACTACATCCTTAATAACATAATTACCTCTATTAATTCTTTGGGAATTTGGGAAAATTAATTTCATTTCTTTTGCAAATTGTTGTAAACGACTACTTGGATCTCTTGAAGTGGTAATTAAAACTTTTGGATCATGAACACCAGCTTGAGCATATTCATCATCAATATGTGTTTGCATATCTTAATTTATTTAATATTATTTTTATTTTACATTTACATTTGATTAAAATATATATAATTGTATTTTACAAAATTGAAAATTTATATTAAAATTAGAATCAATAACTTTTTATAAAATATAATTGTTAATATATATTAAAATAATACAATATATTAGTAATGACAATATACCTTCATGATGTTCATCGAATAATAAATCATTTTTTAATGATTCAGATTCATTTCTTAATTCAGTTGGGATTTGTTTTCCCTCTATATAAAAATAATTTGTTTAAAATAAAAAAATTAAAATAAAAATTTTAATATTTAAAAATTTATAATTTTAAAATTAATATATATATATAAGAAAAAGAAAGTAAAAAAATAATAATAATAAAAATAATTGATTTTATTAGTCTAATTATAAATTAATTCGAAATCCAATTGTTCTTATAATTATCATTTTTTATAATTTAAATATTTTATTATTATTATTATAAAATCCACATAATCTAACAATAAATTTCATTAATATTATATATAAGTGAAATGATATTGATTAACAATATATATTTAATGTGTATATAATAAGTAATGTTTAATTAAAATATAAATTTCAATGAAAAAAAGCAGTAAGAATTATATTAAATTTTTTAATTATTTTCGTAACTTCAATTATACTTCTGAATATATATATAATGCTGTATTTTACTGATAATTTGAACACTAATATTTAAATATATAAAATAATTATTTTAAATGAAATTGATGAATTTCTCATTGATTTTTAATTCAAATTTGTATAAATGTCAGTAGCTATTAAATTTAATATAATAAAGATTTATAATATTGAATTTCTTTGCTTTTTTGTTCTATTTTTCATACAAAAAAAAAAATAAATATGAATATTAATTGTTGAAAAAAAATCCTCGTTTATTCGTTAAAAAACATTTTTAAATTTTGAATTTCCATTAGATTCTTATTTTATCATTATCCTTTTTTTAGTTATAATTATTATCACTAACCAGCTAAAGCATTTTTTAAAGCTTGTTTTCTTTCAAAAATTTGACGATCTTTTGCTTCTAAAGCTTTTCTGTAAATATATTCTTTACGAAGTCTTGTATTTCTACGTATCATTTTTTTATTTTATTGTAAACAATAATTAAGACTTATAATAAAATAAAAATAATAATATAAAAAATCTATCTGTTTAAATTAAATTTTTATTTTAAAATTTTATAATTTAAAAAAAAAAAAAAAAAAAAAAAAAAAAAGATTTTATAGGAATTAATATTAGCCAATCATCAATCAGAGTTTAAATAATTTTATATATATATAATATATTAAAAATATTTTAATATATATTAATTTTTTAAAATAAAGAATATTAAATTATAATATATTAAAATTTTTTATAATAATAAACTAATATTTTTAATTTTAATAATTATTAAAAAATTGTAATAAATATATGAATATAAATAATAATAAAAATGATTCAATAATAGTACTTAAAATTCTGTTTAAAAACATTTTAATAAATTTAACATAGAAATTTGTTGAAAATATTATTAACTGAATACCATCAAAATTGTTATTTTTTTTTGAATTGCTTCTCAATGATTGATATTCATTATTAAATAAAATGATAATAAGACTAATTTATTATTAATTTATTTTCTTAAATAATGAAATAATAAAAATAATAATACTTTTAAAATTATATTGATTAAGCATTAAACAAATTATACTAATACCATAAAATGTGAAAAATTTTATTAATAATATCAAAAGAATTATTATTTTTCATAAATGTAACAGATATACAATAATTTAAACTATATTTAAACATATAATTTATAGGAATAATTATATATATTTTTTTTTATTTCATTAAATATGTATATAAAAATTACAACAATTTTAATTATGAAAATTAATAAATATAACAAAAAATTTTGTTTTTTAAATACATCATATTAAGTAATCATTAATAATTTATAATACTATTTATTATTTATTATATTATATAGTCATAATAAGTAATAATAATATTAATGATGATGATAATATGTATTATTTGTAACTAAATAAATTAACTATTGAGATAATAATAGTAGACAAACTTTAAATTAATTAAATGTGTATGGTTATTGGGTATAAATATTTTTTTCAGATTATATAAAATACTTAAATTATTATCAAAATCATTTTCATTATAAAATAAAATTAAAATATATATATATTTATTAGTTTAAAATATGTCAAATATATAATATATATTCAAGTAATAAAATAAGAAAAAATTATGTATTTTCTGTCTTAAATGTGAGAATTAAAAAAAATAATAATAATTGATTTTATGCTTTCACTCTAAAAAATGTTTATTTTTTTTATTAATAGTAGTTATTATAAAGTTTATAGAACATTAATTATTAAAATTTTATGAAAAAAATTTTTACAAATTTTTCTATAATGAAAAAAACAAAAATAAAAAAAAAAAAAAGGAAAAAAAAAAAACAAATAATAAAAATTTAAAATTTTATTATTAAAATATTTCTTTATTATTATTATTATTATTATTATTAAAATATTGAAGAATAAAATATAAATAGAGAAATAAAATATTTATTAATAATTTATTATTATTATAACATATTATATTCCAAATAAAACCTAAATTTAAAATATAATCATAAATTATTTATATTTGATTTTTTTTTTTTTTTTTCTTTAAATTTTAGAATATTTTTTTAATATTTAAAAGTATATTTAGATATATTAGTAGTAATTGTATTAGTAATACAAATATATAATAGAAATATAGTAATATAATAAATTGTATATAATAGTTGTAAAATCAGTTTATATATTGTAATATGAATAAAAGTAATTAATTTATATAATAAAAAAATGAAATTCAAAAATATTTCTTTAGTAACTATTATTACTTTAATTATTAACCTTAATCAAATATATGCTGATAAAATAAAAACAACATATATTAAAAACATTTTAAAAGATAGTAAAGGTATAGATGAAATTTTTAATGATAATAAAGTATTATTTGATAAAAGAAATATCAATGATATCCGAAATGACCATGATAGTAATGAAAAAGAAGAAGAAAATGGTAAAATAAAAACAGCATATATTAAAAATATTGTAAATGATAGTGAAGGAATAAACGAAGTCTTAAATAATAATAAGATATTATTTGAAAAAAGAAATAATAATGATATATCATTTAATGAAAGTGATTATGATAATAATGAAGGAAAAGAAGAAGAAAATGGTAAAATAAAAACAGTATATATTAAAAATATTTTAAAAGACAGTAAAGATATAGATGAAATTTTTAATGATAATAAAATATTATTCGATAAAAGAAATATCAATGAAAGTGATCATAATAATAATGAAAAAGAAGAAGAAGAAGAAAATGGTAAAATAAAAACAACATATATTAAAAATATTTTAAAAGATAGTAAAGGTATAGATGAAATTTTTAATGATAATAAAATATTATTCGATAAAAGAAATATCAATGAAAGTGATCATAATAATAATGAAAAAGAAGAAGAAGAAGAAAATGGTAAAATAAAAACAACATATATTAAAAATATTTTAAAAGATAGTAAAGGTATAGATGAAATTTTTAATGATAATAAAATATTATTCGATAAAAGAAATGACAATGATATCCTAATTGATCATGATAATAATGAAAAAGAAGAAGAAAATGGTAAAATAAAAACAACATATATTAAAAATATTTTAAAAGATAGTAAAGGTATAGATGAAATTTTTAATGATAATAAAAAAGAAGAAGAAGAAAATAGTAAAATAACAACAGCATATATTAAAAATATTGTAAATGATAGTGAAGGAATTAATGAAGTCTTAAATAATAATAACATATCAGTTGATAAAAGAAATAATAATAATAATGATATATCATTTAATGAAAGTGATCATGACAATAATGAAACAGATAATTATGTTAAAATAAAAACAACAAATTATAATAATAATATATTATTTGATAAAAGAAATATTAATAATATACCATTTAATGAAAATGATTATAATTATAATGATGATGATGATGATGACTATAATGATGATGATAATGATGATTATAATGATGATAATGATGATTATAATGATGATGATGATGATTATAATGATGATAATGATGATTATAATGATGATGATGATGATTATAATGATGATAGTATAAATTTAGAAAATAACGATCATATTAGTATGGATAAAGATAATCAAGATGAAATTGATGATGAAGAATATTTAAAATCATTAAATCCAAATGAATTATATGATGATAAAAATATATATAATAATAAATATAATAATCCGATTTATTATATTAATCAGGTAGATAAATTTGTTAAACGAAATTTTCAAAATAGAATGATAGAAAAAGAAGAAGAAGAAGAAGAAGAAGAAGAAGAGGAGGAAGAAGAAGAGGAAGAGAAAAAGGAAAAGGAAGAAGAAGAGGAAGAAGGAAATTATTTTAAATTTGGAGATCAATTATCTGGATTTTCATTATTTGTTTATGAAACGTTAATCGATATAGCATTTTCTTCAACAAAAGGTGTTAAACTTTCCACCTTCTATTATTATGGTGTAAATTATTATGAAATTGTTAGTGATACGAAAGTTGCTTCATTAATTTCTTCGGGATACTCAGCTTTGTAATTATAAATATGATTTTTTTTATACATATATTTTATTAATATATATATTTAATTATCTGTATTTTATGAGCAAATAATTAATAATAATAATAATAATAATAATAATAATAATAATAATAATAATAATAATAATAATAATATTAAGAATAAGAATAAGAATAATAGGAATAATAATAAGAATAATAAGAATAATAGGAATAATAATAAAAATAAGAATTAATAATAATAATTAGTTAATTAATTAATTATAATATTAATTTTTTTATTTTCTTTTTTTTTTTTACATATTTATATATTTATATATCATTATTCATTTGGAATAATTTATTTTTATTATAAAATATCTATTAATCAAAATAACAAAATACAACGAAAATATATATCATAATAATAATAATATATTTATATATAAATATAAAATACCAATAATTATAATTCATTAAAATGAAAAAATTATAATATCATATATAAAAATGAATTATAATATTCTGTTAATATTTGTATGTATATATATATATATCTATATCAAATTTTATTATATTTTATTATAGTACTTATGACTATCCAGAAGTATGGTGGCATAAAAAAATTGGATTTTCTGTATGTAAAAATACAAATGATGAAATTACCAAAATAGCATTTCAAATTGTATCCGATTTAACAATAACAGAAATTAATCAAATGACAACAGAAATAGACCAAGCTACTGAATTAATTATGAAAAATGCACCTATGACCACTCCTTTTGAAAATTTAAAATATATTCATGATACTATTATTACTCTTGTAGAATATAATATGACCGCACCTAATCGATTTTCTATTTATGGAGCATTAGTAGATCATCAAGCCGTATGTGAAGGCTATGGAGAATCATTTAAACTTTTAGCAAGAAAAGTTGGTATTGATGTTATATGTGTTCCAAGTAAAGAACATTTATGGAATTATGCAAGAATTGATGAGAATTGGTATCTTGTTGATGTAACATTTGATGATCCAGGTACAATAGATTCTAAAGGTAATTTAATTTATGAATCTGGAAATGGAAATAATATAGCTTATACTTACTTTTTAGTTGGTGAAGATTTTTTCAATTCTCATTCCTATTCTAGAAAAAGTCATACTATTAACAAAAGTTTAACATATGTTACAGCAACTCAAGAATTTAATTTCCCAGAACTTTCAGATATATCTTATATTACTAAATATAAAGATCTTATTGGAACTAATTTTTTAAATTCTAATGTTCTTTCTGATGATTCAATAAGTAATTTCTATTATAATTCAATACCAAACATTATTATATCTTTTATTTTTTGCTTTATTATATTTATTATAATTTAAATGATATAATATATTTAAAGAATAAATAGCAAAAAAAAAAAAATAAAAATAAAAAATAAAACTATATATATATTAATAAAATATATAATAAACTATGCTTTATATATATTTATTCATATATTAAAATAAAAAGATGAATTAGATGTATTGTTAAATATGTAATGTTAATATATTTGAAGTGAAATATATGTTTTTAAAATGATATACAATTTTTTAAAAAATAAAACATTATATTACATTATATATAATGTTATTTATTGCATATTATGTCCATAACAAATAAATAAAAAATAAAAATAAGTATTTAAATAAATCAATTTAAGGAGTAATATCTTTTTTTTTTTTTTAATCATTTTGTTTTTTATATTTATTTTAATTACTTTTATTATTAAAATAAAGCGATATGTAGATTTTTTTTTAGACTAAGATTAATCCTTTATTTAAAATAATTAATTTAAATTAAACATATATGTGAAATATATATTATATTTAAAGTAAAAAATACAAAATTCATGAAATGTAAAATAAATAAAAGTAATGAAAAATACAAAAAATAAAAAAATAAAATTTATTACAGATATTAATCAAATTATAAATATTAAATAAGCAAAAAAAAAAAAAAAAAAAAAAAAAAAAAACATTTCATTAATTCATACTTTAATTCTGGTTTAGAAAATTATATTTGAGAATCAACAAAAGGGATATTAAGATATTTTTAGCAAAAAATTTTAAGAATTCTATTAATACCAAGAATTTTTTTTTAAAGTACACAATTTGTACATCATTTTTATTGAGTTGAAAAAAAAAAAAATTGATACTAATAAGAAAAACCAGATAAACATTATAGATAATAATGAAATAATATTGGATGGTATAAAGTAGTATAGTAATACATAAAAACAATAAATCCCATACTAGCCCTTAATTCTACATAGAGAATTAAAGTAAAATTGATCTATCCTATTCTACTTGGGTCAATAATACAATGCTATCATCCTACTGTGTTATTAACATTGACGTTCCCGAAGAGGTTAGTTTTGAATTTATTGAACAATATTTGTTGTCTTTTACAGACAACAGGCACGATTATCATTTAATAGAGTCGCAGATTGCAACATTTTTTTTTTTTTATTTTTAGGAATAGAAATAATAAAATAACAAATTTTATAGTTTAAATAGTCAATAAATTCAATGTTCATCCAAACAATAAGATAATTAAGATTAGTAAATTGAAATAAAGAAAAAATGAAAAAAATGAATAAATATACATATGAATAAATATTTAATATTAATGGCATTAGTTACGATACCCCTATTAATGCATTACACTAATTTTTTCTTTTTTTTTTTTTCTTTTTTTTTTTTTTTTTTTTTTATTTAATTGATTTTTTTTTTTTTTTTTTTTATTTTATTTTTGTTTATTTATTTATTTATTTATTTTTATAATGTAAATTGATTTATAAATGATATATATTTATTAATTTTTTTATCTCTTATTTTTTCTATATATTTTTATATTTATATATTTATTTATTTTTAATAGAAAAAAAATAAAAGATTTTATTAACATATATTATTTAAATAACTGATTAAGTTTTTTATATAAAATTTTTATATAATTTTTTTTAAAATAAAAAGTTTGTTGATTATTAACAAATAATTCTATATTTATATTTAACAACAGCCACCAGAGTTAGCATCATCCTTAGAAGTTGGAGTAATAGATACAACTTGGCTAGATGGAGCATTAGCATTTTCTGATGATTCTAAAGCCTTGTTAGAAACAATACGATAAATTTCTATTTATTGAATTTATAATTTTATATTTTTTCATAATATTTTATTTATTAACATAATTATTAAATAAATAAATTATAATATGTATATAAAAAAAATAAAAAAAAAAAAAAAAAACATAAGTATTTTTTATCATAAAAATATTAATATTTTAAATATTTAATAATTTTAATAATTTATTCTTACCTGTTAAAATTTTTGTGAAAGCAAGTTCTACATTGCTTGAATCAAGGGCAGAAGTTTCGATGAAAGATAAATTGTTTTCGGCTAATATTAATTAAATATATCATATATTTTATATCTATTAATATTCATATTCATTTCATTATAAATATATTAAAAAAAATATACATACCAGCAAATTTCTTAGCATCTTCAGTAGAAACAGCACGAAGGTGACGAAGATCACTCTTGTTACCTACTAACATAACAACAATATTGTTATCAGCATGGTCACGAAGTTCCTTTAACCAAACATTAACATTTTCATAGGTGACATGTTTAGCAAGATCGTAAACTAAAAGTGCACCAACGGCACCACGGTAGTAACTATTATTATAATAAAAAATGCATATACATTTAGTTTTTAGTAAATATTTTAATTTTTTTTTATTCTAGGTCTATATATGTTTATATCATTTTTATTATATTTAAAGATGGATGGTAATCTTTCTTTGTTATTTTAAATACTTACGCACTAGTAATAGCTCTAAATCTTTCTTGACCAGCAGTATCCCAAATTTGAGCCTTAATGGTCTTTGAATCGACTTGAATACTTCTAGTGGCGAATTCAACACCAATAGTAGACTTTGATTCTAAGTTGAATTCATTACGAGTGAAACGGGATAATAAGTTAGATTTACCGACACCAGAATCACCAATTAAAACAACTATTATTTTTAAAACAAACATATATTATTATATTTCTTAAAATTAGTTTAATTCTATTTATTTATTTATTTATTTATTAATTTATTTATTTATTTATTTATTTATTATTATTTATATAAAACTAATTTATTTACCCTTGAATAAGTAATCATATTCATCATCCTTTCCAGCCTTTATTTATTATTTATTATTTTATTATTTATCAGTATATATATTCCACATATTAAAGAATATAAATATTAATTAGAACTAAAAGAAAAGATTTTTCCTCTAATTTTATTTCATTTAAAATAATAATATTCAATTATTTATAGATTAATTTTTTATTTACCATGGTTATATATTATAGGTATACGGGATTAAAAAACCTTTTGATAACAAATAATAAAATATAAATATTATATGATTTATATTAGAATTGATATATATTTGTTTACATGTATTAAAAATTTTTTAAGAAAAAAAAAACATTAAATAATAAGTTAAAAAAATGTATATATATGCAAGCATATATAAACAAATAAATAATATTATTGTAAGATTTCAATTATTAATTAATTTTTAATTTCATGTTTATTTTTTTTTTTGTTTTGTTTCTGTTTTTCTTTTTTTTTCCTCTTTTTATTTTAATGTTGACTTTTAATATTTCCTATATCTTTTTTTTTCCTTTTATTTTTTTTTATTTTCTTTATTTAACAATACTATTTATTTCTTTAAAACAGATTAGTAAATAGATAAAATTAAACTTTTATATTTCCAATGTTTACTAATTTTATTTACAATAATTTTATTTTTAACACTTGATTATTTTTCATTATTTCATAATATACCTTTTGAAATAAAATAAATATGGATATTAGATGTTAATTATTTATGAATATAAAGAAATCTCTTCTTTATTATTTTTTAAAAATAAATAAATAAGATTTTGTTTATGATATTAAATTATTAAGTAAAAAAAAAAAAAAGAAAAAAAAAATTTTTTTTTTTATAAAATAAATATATAAAAATATTCTTAATTTATTTTAAATTATAGATATTAAAAAATTCTATTAATAAAATTAAATAATAAATAGTTAATTATAATATAATAATTTTTGTTATTATATATAATAAATATATCTTTAAAAATAAAAAAATTATTATAATATATTATTTATTATAATTAATATTTATTTATAATTTTTATTTATTATCTAATAATTATTTATTTATATATTTAATTTTTTTTTATTTTAAAAAACTGTTTGATGATAAATAAATTATTTAATCTACTTTAATATATATTATATATTATAATATATTATTAAATACAGGTATAATATATATTGATAAATTTAATTTAACACACATAAATACAAACAAAGTCAAAACGTAAAACTTTTTAATTCCAAAAAGGCAATTTAATTTATTAATTTTATTAAATTAATAAGTATCAATATTTTGATATATAGAAAATATATTGATAATATATTAATTATTATATAATCTATATTAAAAATTATATTTATTATTAATTAGTATTTTTTATAAAAGAAAGAATAAAATAATTATTATATAATATAATATTATAAAAATATAAAAATATAAAAATTATTTTTTTGTATATGTTTTTTAATATTCATAAATATTAGTTTTAAAAATACATACTAAATAACCTCTTTATTACATCCTATTTTGCTGTAAAAAAAAAAAGTTCTGTTACACTTTTTAAGTTTTGTTATTTTGTTATGTACTTACCTTTTAAAATAAAATGAAAAATTTTTGTTATTAATTTCAAATTACTATTCAGTTAGAATAGCACTGTTTTATTTAATATTTTAAAATAAGAAAAAGATAGTTAAGGATGACTATTCTATAAAAATAAATGATGGAAGAATGACCCTATAATTAATTAATTAATAATAGCATAATTTATATTCAATTGAATATTATTTTGAAATTAAAATAATAATAATAATAATAATTAATACTACTATACTACTAATAAAATACCATTTTACTTTGTATTAACAGTAATTAAAATTTAAAGAATAAGTACAATAAATACAATAAATAGTTATATATAGATAATTATTATATCATTATTTTTATTTACCAACGTTTTTTTTTTTTTTTATTTTTATTTTTATTTTCTTTCCTTATATACCTATAGACTTATTTATTTATATTATTCTATTTATTTATTTATTATTATTAATATATTTATTTATAAATGTATTTATTTATTAATTTATTATTATAAATAACTTTTTTTTAAGTTGCCGCAACATAAAAATTATTGGCTTCAATACACTGCAATTGCAAAAAAATAATATATAAAATATTATATTCATAATATACAGAAAACTGTATAATATATATAAATAAATAAAATAGTATTATATAATAATATTAAATATTAAATATTAAATATTAAATATTAATATATTAGTTAAAACTAAATCAATAATTTAATATTTATTTTTTAATATTATTTTAATGGGATCTTTTTTATTATTATTATTATTATTATTATTATTATTATTATTATTATTATTATTAACTATTATTATTAACTATTATTATTATTATTAACTATTATTTATTATTTATTATTATTTATTATTAACCATTATTATTATTTTTAATTATTTAATTTGACTTTTAATATATTATTATAAATATAAATATATTTAAATACATCAATGAATAGATTGAAATATAATATTAATATATATTAACTTATTTAATATATCATTAATATAAAAATGTTTATAGTTTTTTAGTTTAGTATATTTAAAACATAAAAATGTAACAATATAATTAAGTGTAATGTAATATATTACAATATAATATTTTTTACAAATAATGTAAAATACATACAAATAATATTAATTCATATGAAATTATTTAAAATGGCTTTTAAAAAAAATATATATTAACAATACATGAGCTATTTATTAAAATATTATTATAAATAAATTGAATAATAAATAATTTATAATTAAAAATATTTTTTAAAGTTATTTAAAAGTTTAAAAACATTAAAAATGTGCATGACTTAAAAATAATTAAAATATAACAAAATAGAATAGAAAAAAAATAGCAAAACAAAATAGAATAAAAAATATTAGAAAAATATTCAAGTATTATTAGGTTTTTACAAAAAAAAAAAAAATGAATATTTATAAGATGATAAACTTAATACATAGTATATAAAAGAAAAAAGCTGAGTAATAAAATTTTATTGATAATAATTATAGTTGATTTTATTATTTAATTAAACATATATTACACAAGTTTCCATATATGGTATTTTAAAATTGATATGGTAATTAATAATTAAAAATTTTTTATCTACATATTAAGTAATAAAAGTTTTTAGATATAAAAATTAAATAATATTAAAAATGGATTTAATATAATGTAATATTAAATACTAGATTTAATATAATAATATATTTAGGGTTACATATAATATAATATATTATTATATTATATGTACATTATTAATGCTATATAGTTTTTCATAGGATACAAGTTTATTAATGTACATTATAAATACAATAGGTTACATGTTAATTGTTAATTAAAAATGTAAAAAAAAAAAAAAAAAGTATGTAATGAAAGTATTACAAATAAGACAAAAATGAAAATAAAAATAATTTTAAGTATTAATATTTTATTTTAAAATTAATCATAAAATTATCTATTATTTTTAAGTACAAAATAACATTTAAACACAAAAATCTTTAATTTACAAGTTTTTTTTTTACTCAATTAAAAAATGGAACAGATTTTATTAATATATTTTTTATTTTAACATTTTATTTTTTTTATTTTAAGCATTTTATTTTTTATTTTTTTTATGAGAAATATATATTATTAACTTTTTTGGTCATATAATATCACTGTTTAGTATTGTATAAGAATTCTTTTAATAATATTTTATTCTATTTTATTTTATCAATTTATTTTTATTTATAATATTATTAAAATTGATTTACTAAAAATTAAAAATTCTTTTTGTACCACAATCTCCAAAAAGTACTTTATATATATATATATATTTTAATTATATACAATTATCTTATTCAAATACTTATTTAATAAAAATTTTATTTATAAAAGGCTATTTACTACTTTGTTTTTCGGTTATTAATTAATCATATATTCTTAATATCCTTTCAATGTGTAATTTGGGGTCGATAAAAAAAATTATATTAAGAACTTTATCCAGAAGACAAACCATCCTGTTTTTTTTTTTTTTTTTTTGTTTTTTTTTTAAGTTTTTGTATGTTGATGTCAATAATTTGTTCCCACTCGTAAATTATAATTCCATCTCGATGGAAAAATTTAATGATTACGAATTTGGAGAATACAAAGTGAAACAATTTTTGCAAGGCTCGAGTCAAATCAAACACTTTTTCAGATGTACCATTTTTAGTACCTAAAATTAAACTGTTAAAAAAAAAAATTATGCTTACTCTTAATTTCCAGATATTATCATTATTCAATTGATTCCCTAACAATTTAAATCAAAATTGTCAATTCTGATTATATTGTAGGACAAGAAAACATGTACGAAGCATTCAATAATAACTATAAGGTTGAAAAGTTATGTTTTAGTTATACACTATTTTTTAATCTACAGCTAACCTTATATGAACATTTTTTCTTCTTTTATGTATTTTAATTTTAAATTAAAATAAATTTATATTTCTCCATAGAAAAAAATTGGAAAGGATCCTTTTTATTATTATTATTATTATTATTATTATTTATTAATATATTAAACCTTTTTTTTTTTTTATTTATATAAATAATCAAATAAATTTAAATATATAAATACACTCTAATAATAATAATAATAATAATAATAAAATATATATTATTTTTTTATATCATATAAAAAAGATATCTAATACTTAAAATAAATAATATCTTATACACATATAATAATTTTTCTTTTTTTTTTTTTTTTTTTTTTAATTTTATTTATTTATGTATATTTTATTTTATTTATATAATATTTATTTATTTATTTATTTATTTATTTATTTATTAAAAAAAAAAAATAATATATATACATTTTATATTTATTAATTTATATAAATATATAATATATATATTTTTTATTTTTATTTTTATTTTTATTTTTATTTTTACTCTTATTTATTTATTTTTTAATATATAGAAACCATTTTTTAATCTATTAAATTCTATGAAGATATGAGAAATAAAAAAAAAATAAATAAAATTGATAATTATTTTTGAAACAAATGAATTTAAATATAAAAAAAATTATAATATTATAATATTAAAAAAAAAAATATTTATTTTTCATTAAATCAATAATTTCAGATATATATATTTTTCCTTCTTTTCCTTTGTTTTTTTAATTAAAAGATTTATATCACATTAATAGTATTTTAAATTTATTCTTCATCAATCATAAAAATAAGTGATTCACCATCATCACCAGCAGTAGCAATAACCTTACCATCACTATTTATAATTATAATTTTATTATTATAATAATAAATAATTTGATAAAATAAAATATTAATAATTAAAAAAAATATATAATATTAAAATTAATATTAATATTAAAGATTTCTATAATTGTATCGTAATAATTCATAATAATAATAATAATAATAATATATGAATGTAAAAAATAAAAAAACAAAATAAAATAAAATAAAATAAAATAAAAAAGAGAGAGAAACTTACGGAGTCATGGCGAAATCTAATATACTCTTTCTGTGACCCTTCCATACCTTTAAACAAGTACCTGATCTAGCATCCCACATACGAACAGTTCTATCATCAGAACAAGTTGTGAAAATTGGTGAATTTTTATGCCATTTTAAACGAATAACAGCACCATCATGATTTAATACATGACGAACACTATAATTATTTAAATCCCAAATTCTAACAGTGCCATCCATAGAAGCAGAAGCCATTAAAGGTAAACTATATAATATTAATTATATTTAAAAAAAAAAAAAAAAAAAAAATAATAATAATAATAATAATTAGTATTATTATGGTTAAATAAATTTATGTAAAATATTAGATAAAATTACTAAAATATAATATATTATTATTATAAAATATATTATATTTAATAATATTACTACTATTATTTTTTATAAATATATATATATAAAAATCATAATAATAAGAGTATTAATAATTTCATATTATTTACCAGTCACAAAATCCAACATCTTCAACTGAATCCATATGGCCTTCTAAAGCTTGAACAATTCTACCAGTTTGTAATTGTGATATGCAAATAAAACCATCAGAAGATCCTGATACAACAAGATTACGTTCCATAGAAACACTTAAACAAGTAATTGGATTTTTATGCCATCTACTGTCATTTGCTATATATAATTTTAATAAAAAAAAAATATATATATATATAAATAAAAAAATAAAAATAATTTTTATAAATTACATATCAAATCAATAAATTAATACATATAATATGTATAAAGATTATCTTTATTATTATATGTCATAGATGACTTACGTTTAATGGTATAAATTGGAGCAGCAGTTTTTGGATTCCAGAAAATTAAAGTACCATCATCAGAAGCTGAAATAATATTTTTACCATCTGGAGTGAAACAACCACATGAAACAGAACTTTGATGACCAACAAAAGTATTCATTAAAACACCAGATGGAATTAACCACATCCAAAGCATACCATCATTACTACCAGCTAAAATAATATTACCTTTTGGATGCCATTGAATCCACTATATTAAAAATTAAATAAGATAATTTAAATTAAATTGGATTAAAATAAATTGAAAACCATATAAATAAATAAATATTTATTATATATATGTTGTCATATTATTTTTAATAATCTTTTTATTAATTATATTTAAATATAATAACAATATATTATAATAAAGATAAATGATAATTACATTAATTTCAGTAGGACCATCTAAATTCAATAATAAATTACCAGTATTAGAATCCCAAATTTTAATGATACCATCCATACCACCAGTAGCAACATATTCACCAGTAATATTGAATCCAACAGCTACTACAGAGTCAGTGTGACCTTATTATTAATATATAATTTTTTTACGTAAAGAATATTTTATTAACAAACATTATAATAGATAAAACAGATAGAAAAAATATATATATATAAATGTTAATAAATAGTTTTTTTAAAAAAAAAAAAACATAATTTATTTTATTTTATTATTTATTTATTTATTTATTTATTTATTTATTTATTTATTTATTTATTTATTTATTTATTTATTTATTATATTTATTATTAATAAAAACATTAATTTCAATTTTCAAAATTATTTAAATAAGTTAAAATTGAATTTTTAACATTGAATATTAAAATTTAATTAAAAAAATTTATATAAATAGTCTAAAATTTTAAAAATAATAAAAAATATTAATTAATATATTAATATATATATACCTTTTAATTCAGAATGAACTTCACCATTAACAATATTCCAAATAAAACCTCTATCATCTTCACCACCACTAACAGCGTAACATTGATTAACTGGATTTAATGCAATTGCGAAAATTGAACCTTTTTAAAATTTTTATTTATTTAATATTATTAAAATTATATATTATATATTAAATCAGTATGATATCATTTTATTTATTCCTTTTGTTTTTCATTATTTTAAGTATATATATACTGATAAGTGATTTAGAAATTAATATAATATATACCATTATGACCAGTAAATCTAACCTCTGAATCATTTTCAATAATTTCATCTTCATCTTCTTCAGTTTCCATTTCAACATCATCATCCTTAACACCTTTTTATATTATTATCATTTGATATTTTATATAAATTTATATATATATTAACATTTATTTAATTTTATTTTAATATCAAAAAAATAAAATTTCATTAAAATATTGAACAGCATTAAAAAGCATATATTCGTTTTTCCAAATTTTTTTTATTTATAATAAAAGAAATTTCAAAATATTATAATTTTATTATTAATATCTATATTAATAAATATTATAATATATATATATGATTATTGTTACTGTCAATGATTTAAATATGAACCTTCTAATTCGTCTGGATCAATGACTTCGGCGATTTCATCTTGATTAATGAATTCTTCTTCTTCTTGAAAGTTTTCGTTTTCGTTTTCCATTTCAGATAAATATATATTAAAAAATAAAGGAGTTTAAAATATTAAGAAAAAAAACCAATTAAAATATTTTTTTTTTATTTATCAATGTTTTTATACGAAACACTTTCTTGTTTTTTTTAAAAAAAAAAAAAAATTTAGTTTTTTATATGAAAAAATTATTAATTATAATAATGATAAAAAAAAAAAAAAAGAATTGATTTTATTGGCCAAAATAATTTTTATTATGGTATTACAAGATTTTTTTAAATAATAAAAAAGTTTAAAAAAATTTATTTTTTAAAATAAAATTAAAAATATTAAAATTTATAAATATAAATTTTAATATTATTAATATCATTTAATTTATGCTATATAGTTTTTCCATTACCCATTAATTAATTATTTATATATACTATTAAAAATATTAAATTTCAAATAGAATTTATAATTATTACTAATAAAGAAAAAAAAAAAAAAAAGGATATAGAAAGATAATAGAAATATTACTTTTAATTTTTAATTATTTTTGAAATTATTAATACATATTTAGTTGTTTATAATTTTCCATTTTGTTATTTTACAAATAAATTAATAAAAATAACTATTATTACTACTTAAAAGAACTTAATGAATATATACTACAATAAAAAAAAATAAATTTAATAAAAAAAGTAGTGAAGTAAATATTTAATGAGCTAAATATAAAAATAGAAATGAAAAGAATAATTACTAATAAACAATAAACAAAATAAAATATTTATAAAAAAAATTATTAACAAATAAATAAGCATATAAAAAATATTAATGCTTAATGCTATTACAATATTTTTTATTATAAATATTTAAATATTTAAAGTAAATTTTTTAATATATTTATTTCATTATTATTAGTAGTACCTAAATTTATATTTTTTGGTATTATTATGTTATATTATAATATATGATAAATTTTATTATATATTATTGTTGTTGTTGCTATTATCATTATTAACAGTGTTTATATGATTATTATTTGTTATTATATTATTTTATTTATATAATTAATAGTATATATAATTGATAATTATATATATTTATAATTTATTTCTTTTTTTTAAAAAAAAAAAAAAAAAAACAGTATTAATTATATATACTAGTGTGTATTATCATTTTGATAAAATTTTATTATTAACAAAGTTCGAAAAAATATATATTAAATAAAAAATAAAAAAAAGGAAGAGGAGTGGATATATATTATTACGTTAATAATAATAGTTTACTGACTAATATTGTTAAATAATTTAATTCATAAAAAACTTGTAAAATAAATACATATTAAAAATGTCTTAATAGGTCGATAAATTTTGAATAT
This sequence comes from Anaeromyces robustus, assembly GCA_002104895.1. Taxonomy (NCBI): domain Eukaryota; kingdom Fungi; phylum Neocallimastigomycota; class Neocallimastigomycetes; order Neocallimastigales; family Neocallimastigaceae; genus Anaeromyces; species Anaeromyces robustus. The sequence goes on along the minus strand of MCFG01000217.1, from coordinate 8,433 downwards.
TAAGTTCTGGCCAATCTGGTAAATAACGCTTATTAACAACAACTTTTCTTGGATCAAAAAGTTCAATAAATTGTTGGTCCATAGATCTAGATTTTGGATGTGAAAATCTTCTATATTCATCAAAAATAGAAGTATGACTCCAATATTGAATCTTTCTAAGACATCCAATTAAACAACCGGTTCTATGCTATTATTTATAATATTTTTTATAAAAAAAATAATAATAAGTTAAATTATATATATAAATATATTATATCATAATTTTATTATTAAAAAATTTGAAAAAATAATGAATTAATATACACACATAAAATAATTCTTATTATATAAATATAATAATAATAATAATAATAATAATAATAATAATTTTATTATAATATATATTAAATATCTTACCTTTCCTTTATTACAATGAACAAAAATACTGTAGAAATTTATATATATATAAAATTGATAATTAATTATCTAATTTAAACACTTGAAAAAAAAAAAGCAAAAGCGATATATTATGATTATTAGACTTACGGGTGATTTCTTTTATCTTATAATAATTTATAATGATTATAATTATGAAAATATAATATATTAATGTTAATATTAAGATAAAACTTTTTTTATATATAATATATAATAATTATTATTTTATTATTATAATGTTTTACCAAGTAATACTGATAATGCAGCTCTAATTGTATCCTCTGGACTAAATTTATATATATCAATTATATATTAATTATATAAATAAATGGTTATATATTCCATTTCATTATTAAAATCTTAATAAAATGTAAAATAATCTTATATAGTTCTTAATTTAAATTTTTTTTTTTTTTTTTTTATTTAATATTTACATATCAACAAATGGTTCCTATTTTAAATATAAATAATAAAATTGATTTTCCATCAATATTAATAAAATATAAAAAAAAAATATTAAAATATTTATATATAAATGTTACTATAATTACTTTATTACCAGCTACACCAAATTGAAAAAGCTTTATATTATTTTCATTCAAAAATTTCATATTTTGTTCAGAATATTCTTCTAAAATAAGTGTTCTATAATATATATATTTATAAACAGATAAATATATAAAAATATTTTAATAAAAGTAAAAAGATTTCTTTTTTATAAAATTTTACTATAGAAAACTTTGTTGATAATTGATAATTTCCTCTTTTATTATATATTATCTTTAAAAATAATATGTTAATAGACTAATAGTAAAAATAATAATAATAATAATATTTACAAAATACTCTTTAAACCAAGCTTTTTCAAAAAAGGAAAATTTTTCTTTTTTGGAAATGCACCTCTATAAACACCTTTACAAACCATACTAAAATTTTCCATAGGAATTAATTCTTCTGGTTCTTCATTGTTATTTTTATTTATATTTGGATCATTAGATTGAATCGAGGTTGTTCCTGTTAATAAAAACATTTTTTTTTTTTTTTTTAGAAAAAAGAATATTATATTTTCAACATTAAAAAATATATATATTCAAAAAAAAATAATTTTTTTTGAATAAGAAAAAAATATATATAATATATATTTAAAATGTTTTTGATTAAATATTAAATAAAATTTATTAATTCTTATTTTTTTTTTAAAATATTATTGGATTATATTAAAAATACATACATAAAATAAAATTTTTATTATTACTTGAAAAGATAAATTATTTATAATAAATTTTTTAATATATAAACAATTTTTAATAAATAATAATAATAATAATAATACCAATAATAGTAATTACTAGCAAAAGTAAAAACAATAATAACAATTATTAATTAATAATAACAATAATAACAAAAATACAAACAATAATATATATTTATAAAATATAAAATATGCTCTTTTTTTTTTTTTTTTTTTTTTGTAATACTTATTATTTTATTTATTTATCTGTCATTAATATATATATAATATATATATATATAATATTAATATATTTAAATAAAAGTGTAAAAAAGTTTCATTATAATTACTCTAATTATTATTATTATTATTATTATTTTTTTTTTTCAATAAAAAAATAAATAAAAAATGAATGGTATATATTACATATGAATTAAAGAAATTAATATTAAATAAATTACATCAAATTTTCATTAAAAAATATAATTGAATATAATTAATATATATAAGAAAAGAAAAAAAAAAAAAAAAATACAAAAAAAATCATATATTAATTTAATTTTTATATTATATTATTTATATTATTTATATATTATTTTATTATTTATAGGTTTTGATAGAGATTGTTTTTCCTGTAATATTGAAATTGAATGTTCCTTTTTTTTTTTTTTTTTTAAGCAAAATATATATATATATATATATATGATAAAGAAGAAGGAAGAAAAAAAATATATATATATTACATGGTATACCATTTATATAATAAATTACTACGTTTATAATATTTATCATTTTCTAAAATAAATATTGCATCTTTAAGAATAACACGATACATATCTTTTTGTGAAATTGTACGACGAATAGGATTTCTATTTTTAGAATTACCAAAACGACTTTGAGATGAACCATCTTTACGTTTAAATAACGAACTACTTGATTTTCCACTTTTACTACTACCAAATGCTCTTTTCGGTGAATCAAATCCTTTTCCACTTTCATCACCTGATTTTTTATCACTTTTACTATCACTTTTTGATTGAGATAAACTTTTATGGAAATGTAATGAAGATGCTCGCCATTCATCATTTGAACTTTGTGTCATCCAACTATACTTTTTACCTGAACCACCAGCTGCTCTTAAAGCTGTTTCATTGGTTATTCTTTGTTTTACAGCATCTGGTACATCCTTATTCTTAATAGTTTTATTCTTTTTACGTTTAGATGAACCACCTTTATCTCCATCTTTACCATCTCCTCTTCCTTCTTCTTCTTCTCCACGACGTTGTCTTTCTCTACGTTCTTTATCACGTTCATGACGTTCAATAAGTTGAAGAGCTTTTTTAACGTCATCTTTAACTACTACTGAAAATTCATATGATTCTTCACCTTCTCCTACATTTTTTGCTTTACTTTCTTCCATAAAGAAATCGTGTAAAAGACCTACTCTATGTTTACTAGCTAAAATCATTTGTTCTACTAAAGATCGTACTCTATCTTGTGCTGCTAAAGCAAGACAATTATAATAATCAGGATCAACTTTATTAATTCCATTTTTTGATGTTATTTCCTCTACTACTTTAGATAAATATGGTATACTAAGAAATGACTGAGCTTTAGATCGATCATCCGTTTGATTTACTTGTTGTTGTTGCATATTTAAAATTTCATTATCTCTTAAAATATTATCCGTTTCTTCTTTTAAATCTACACCAACATATTTCATAACATCACCTAAACTTTCAGAATCCAATTTAGTAACATCAATTTCTTGAGTTGCTTTTGATGTACTACTAGAACCTTTATTACCACCAATACCTGGAGTATCAATAGGAAAAATTTGATTCATTCTTGGTGGTGGGGGACCCATATAACTTATATTATTATTATTGTTAATATTATTGATGTTAGTAGTATTACTGTTGCTATTGATAATGTTGTTTTTATTATTGTTGATGATGTTTGTATTATTATTGTTGTTGGTATTGTTAATATTATTAATAGTAGTAGTAGTTGTTGTTGTTGTTGTAGTATTATTGCTATTGATAATATTGTTGTTAATATTATTGTTATTATTATTGTTATTATTATTACTTATTTCGGATTTTGTTTTTTTCAGAGCTGATTGATTAGTAAGACCAATGAAAAAATAAAATTATATAAAGAAAAAAAAAAATTATTTATATATATTTAAATAAAATATGAAGGAGAAAAATGATGAAAAAAAAAAGAGTTAAGGTAATTTATCAATTTTTTTTTTTAGTTTTCACTTTCTAAAGAAAAAAATAACATAAATATCAATATATAAATATATTATAAAAGGATATTTTTCTTCTAATTTACGTTTCTTTGCTGTAATTGTTTTATCACGAGATGGACTAGATACTTTTGAAAGAATCTAGCAATAAATTAAAATGATAAATATAAGAATGGTTAATAAATATTATTATTGATTATTACTGATATTTCTGTTCTTTTATCATTATTATTATTACTATTATTATTATATTATTATTAATATTATTTATAAAATATATTAATTTCATTTTTATTACATGTATTTTTATATTTTGTAAAGTTTGAAATTGCTTTGTTGTCAAAAAATCTTTTGATTTATTAACAAAATCTTCCAAAGAAATTTGTCCTAACTAATCATTCATTCAGTTAAATAATATCAAAAATCAAATATTTAAATATATTAAATATATTATATTATTCCATGCAATTATAGATTTTGATAATAATATTTCATTATAAGTTGTTATAGTATTAATTATATTAATTATAAAAATATGTTATATATATATATTAATAAAAATGTTTAATATTCAATATAAATTATATTTATTATATTACAATTAAAATGAATATTATTATGGAAAAAAAATAATAATAATACATATTAATAAATATATAAAAGAAAAAAAAAAAAAATTTTAAAATGAAATTTCTTTTTGTTACTTTTAAAAAAAAAATAAATATTTACCTTAACTTTATTAAAATCTTCTGAAAATTTAGCTTTATATTCAGGTTTTAATTGTTCTAATGCTGCAGTACAAAATGTTATAAGAGGATCTAAATTATTTATTGGAGCTATAGGTTGATTAAGTAAATTTGATGTTAAAGGATTATTTAATCCTGATAAAATTGGATTATTTGATTTTAATGGAAGGGGTGCTGCAATAGGTTGAGTTGGTAATCTTGCTGGTAACATTGGTTGACCTTTACGAGCAACATTTGTTGCAGCTGCTAATGGATTGGAAATCATTGGTGGTCTTGGTGAAGAAGTTACAGGTGAAATTGTTTTTGGTGGTCTACCTTTAATTGTTTGATTACGTGGTATAGCTGCTTTAAGATTTTGATATTTTGGAAGATTTTTTAACAAATCAGGATGTAAAGGTGGAGTAGCTGCATTTAAAGGAAAAGGATATACTTGAGGAATTAAAGGTAAAGGTAATGGATTATTAAGAGGAGGAGTGATTGATGATAATGCTGGTTGAGTTATAAGTGGAGATGAAGATAATATACTATTTGTTGTTGAGGGTATATCTTGTGATGAAGTTTCTGAAGAAGAAGACACATTAGAAGGTTTTGTAAGATTTATATTAGGTTGTTTTAAAGTTTTTCCATCAAATTCATTGGTATGATTTGTTGATGAATTTGTGGTATTTGTTATAGATGTTTCTACTTTTGATGTATTTGAAGTATTTGAGTTGATATCATCGGAAGCTTCAGTTGGTAATGTTATATTACTTATATCATAATCAAACATCATTGTTGAAGTTCCTACAGATGCTGCTGTTGAAGTTTGTAATGACGAATCTTGATTTACAGAAGGTGTACTATTACTAAGTTGAACAGCTGAACTACTACTACTTTGTGAATTATCCATTTTAATTTAAATTTATAATATTTTAATTGATTAATTATAATATAAAAAAAAAGGAAAAAATATATAAATATTATATATATATTGGTTAAATTAAATAAATTAAAACAAATATTATATTGGAGAATAAAAAATAAATAAATAATTTAAATTTTATTTTTTATAAAATATAAAACATTTAGGTATTATTAAAATTCAATTTAATTTAAATTTTAAAAAATATTTTATAATTTTTAAAATAATAATTTTTAAAATAAAAATCAAAAAAAAAATCAGAAAAAAAAAAAACTAAATATATGTATTTTATATTGAAAAAAAATTAAAAAAATATTGTTTATATATGATTTATTTATATATTAATTATTTAATCATTTATTTATCTATTTATTTATTAACTATTTATTAATTTATTTATTTATTTATTTATTTATTTATTTATTTATTTATTTATTTATTTATTTATTTATTTATTTATTTATTTATTTATTTATTTATTTATTTATTTATTTATTTATTTATTTATTTATTTATTTTTTTATTTATTTATTTTTATTTATTTATTTATTTATTTATTTATATTTATTTATTCTTTGTTTAAACTTACTAAAACATAATAAATAGTGATATATTTAATAAAATAATATATTAATATTTTTGATGTATTACAACACCTATCTATTGAAAGTCTATAAAGCAAATAATATACAAAACATAGAGAATATAATAAAAATTAAATATATATACATAATATATATATTAAGTAATGGTTTTCGTTATTACTGTTTTAATTATTATAAAATTAATTGTTATACATATTATACGAATAAAAAATAAAAGAAATACACTAAAAAACTGTATATAAAATTTTTAATTATTTTTTATTTATTATTTTTATTTTATCTATTTATTTATTGTTTATTGGTATAATTTTATTATTATTGTTATTATTATTATTATAAATCTTTTATATATAATTATAATAATAATTATAATAATAATAAAATAATTTTAATAATAATAAAATAATTTTAATATTTGTTTCATTTAATTAGGAAAAAACTATATTCTATTTTATTTATTTTATTTATAATAAATAAATAAAAATAAAAATAACTATTAAATTTAAATATTGTTCTTATTTTTATTAAAATAAAACATTCTTTTTCATTTTTTTTAAAAAAATTAATAATATAAGATAAAAAAATGGATATAAATTATATAATTAAAATTTTTGAGAAAAAATACTCCAATAAATAAATTAAATATTTTTTTTTTGGTTACAAATTAAAATATATCTGATTATTATATATATTTTTTATTTAAATTAATTAACACCAGTAGAACCAAAACCACCAGCACCTCTTGATGTTTCATCAAGTTCCTATTTTAATAATTAAGAAATTGGAATAAAGAAACAATTAGAAAAGTAAAGATAATGTTAATATTATATAAATTTATTTGATTTTATTATATTATATTTATTTGATTTTTATATATATATATATATTTTATTTTTTTTTTATATATTAATTATATAATATCTTACTTCAACTTCTACAACTTCAGGAATATAAATTCTTTCTAAAATTAATTGTGCAATTCTATCACCCTTCTTAATAACAAATTCCTTTTCACCAAAATTGAACATAACAACACCAAGATTACCTCTGTAGTCGGAATCAACAACACCAGCACCTACGTCGATAAAGTGTTTAATAGCTAAACCACTATATAAAATAAAATTTTAAGAGTATGAATATAATAATTTTTTTAAATTATAAAAAATAATTAGAAAAAAAAACAGTAATTATTGTATATATTAATATTAATATCTTATTACCTTCTTGGAGCAACACGACCATAACAATCTTTTGGAACTCTTATAGCAAGATCAGTTTTTACAAGTTTTCTTGAATTTGGTGGAATAATTTCGTCATATGCACTAAAATTTTAATTAAAATTTTTTATAAATAAATATTTTAAGAAGAAAAATAATTTTTAAATTATAATTATTATATATTTTAAAAAGAAAATTCATTTTTAAAATTTTATTATTAAATGTAATTGACTGAAATAAATTATTAATAGTAAAAACCTTCATATTTCATTAACAAAAATTTCATTAAAAAAAAAAAGCAAAAATATATATTTTAAAAAATAAAAAGTATAAAAAGAATAAAAAATATTATATTATATAATATTTTTAGCTACTAACCTTCTTAAATCCATACCAGCACTTCCTTCAGTTTCACGTTTTGGAATAAAAGCATGTTCACTTAATTTTTTAATATATATTTTAGCGCTATTTTCTAAAACTACTTCATGTTCATCAATCTTTCTTTTTTTAGAGCAATCACAACAATTTTTACAACTCATGTTTTATAATTAAATTTAAATAAAATATTTTAATTTGAACAAATGTACTTATTTTCTTAATAAATTAACTATATTACAAAATAAAATAAAAATTAAAAAAAAAAAAGAAATTCATTTTTTGCACCAACTTTTTATAATTTAAATAAAAAATTTTTTAAAAAAAAATTTATCCAAAAAAAAAACCTTGTCCTTCAAATCTTTTATTAGCCAATAAGAAATTAAAAAAATTTAATTAAATTCTTATTATGTAATAAATAAAAAAATTAAAAAAAAAAATTTCATTAACTTTTTTTTGAAATCTACGAAAGCTTTAAAATAAACTTTTTCTGTGCATATATGTTTTAACCTTTATAATCGATTTTTGATAAAAATCAACTTAGATTGCTTATTACGAAGATGTTATTTTGAAGACTTTCATAAATAACTATGGATACAGTAGTTGTGTATTTATTATTATATTAATATAATTATTTAATAGAAATAAATGATGAAAGGTATGATATGGAAATTTATCAGAGAATTA